>OVBL01000737.1:0-301034 GCA_900406555.1 Pseudoturritis turrita
AAGCATTTGTCGGTGGACCGTGAGATGAATCTGTTAAGCGCGGCTACCCTCCGGTAAATCTTTGCACCTCCCTTTTTGTCTTTGGTGAAGTCATATGGATGATCGCATCGATTTTCTTAGGGTTAGCCTCAATGCCGCAGTGAGTTACTAGGTACCCGAGGAATTCCCCCGAGGTGACTGCGAATCTGCACTTGGTCGGGTTTAACTTCATGTTGTGAAAGTTCAGCTGTAAGAAGCATTCCTTGAGATGAGTGACGTTGTCCTATTTTCTTAGCGATTTCACCAGCATATCGTCTATATAAACCTCCATTGTCTTTCCGAGTTGATCGGCGAACATCTTGTTCACCAGTCGCTGGTACGTTGCTCCGGCATTTTTCAGACCGAATGGCATCACCTTGTAGCAATAGATTCCATGATCCGTTATGAAAGCGGTCTTCTCGCTGTCATCGGGGTTCATCAAGATCTTGTTGTAACCTGAGAAGGCATCCATGAAGGATAGTAGTGCATTCCCTGCCATTGCTTCAACTAGGCGATCGATATGCGGAAGGGGAAGCTGTCTTTTGGACAAGCTTTATTCAAGTCAGTGAAGTCCACGCATACATGCCATTTTCCATTCTTTTTCTTGACCACCACTGGGTTAGCCAGCCAATCCGGGTACTTCACCTCAGTTATTGAACCAACGCGCATGAGTCTTTCTACTTCGTCGTTGACTGCTTTGGCTCTGTCTAGCCCAAGCTTTCTCCTTTTCTGCTTCACTGGTTTGAACGTTGGATCAATGTTCAGTTTGTGGCTTGTTATGCTGATGTCGATGCCAGGCATATCTTCTGCTTCCCACGCGAAAGTGTTGATATTTTTCCTCAGGAATGCAACGAGTTCTTCTTTGATATTTTCATCTAACATTGCTCCAATTTCCACGCATCGCTCCGGACGTTCATTGTCAATGCAAACTGATAATATGGGGTCGCAAGTTGGCTTAGATACTTCTTCCTCGCGATCCTCCACAATCTGTAATTGCTATAATAGTTTGGAAAGCTCCTTCACCGGTTCTCTGTCAGTCTTCATCTTCTTGCATTTTGAACTTGCCGTCGGATCGGTCACAGAGTTTCTGAGCTTGTGTGCAGCGAGGAAGCAGACATGAGACTCTTTTTGGTTTCCTCTAATCATTTTCACTCCATTTGGTGTAGGGAACTTGAGGCAGAGATGGTAGGTTGAAACGGCGACGCGCATGGAATTCAACCAAGGGGTTCCCATGCTGACGTTGTAGATTGCCGGGTGATCAGCTATGGAGAATTCGACGATTTTTGTAACTTTGCCAGCTTGGACAGGCAGTTTGATTGTCCCAGTAGTCATGGTGGTTTCTCCAGAGAATCCAGTCAGGGGTTTGGGAGTAGATATCACTTCGGACAGGTCCACATTCATTCTTCTGAGAGTCTCGAGGAAGATTACGTCCACAGTGCTCCCAGTGTCCACCAATACACGTGCTACGTCGCAGTTGTTGATAATTAATTAGATCACGAGAGGGTCATCATGTGGTCTGTCGATTCTGATAGCCTCCCTTTCCTCGAATGATATCATGTCGTTTGGAAACTTTGATGGTTTAGACCAGTTGATGCTGACGTCTGCCCTTCGCTGGAATGCTTTGATTCACGAGACGGTATATGAGCAATAGTAAGATCCTCCCATTATCATGCTTATCCTTCTTCTTGATCCGGAGGGTGGTGCTTCGTCATCCCTTCTATCGCGCTTGGTGTGCTCTTCTTTTGTCAGGTCGGGTTTGTATGTGTTCGCGTCCATCTCAAAATCCTTGAGGCTGATGTTTCCTCCAAGCTCGCCAGCTGCTAATTTTTTAGCAAGCTTCAAACCTAGAATTCGGCAGTTCGCGGTGGAATGTCCATAGATGTGATGGTGTTCGCAGTATGTTGTTTCGTCGTAAGAGCTTTCTCCTTTGGTCCAAGTGCTCCATGAATTTCGGCCTCTTCCTCAACCATAGCCGGGTGCATCGATTTGATAGTTATGGGCTCCTTGATAACTGCCCTCGTGCTGCACATAACCGGAAACTTGACTATTCCTCTTAGTGTTAGAAGAGGTGGAGACTTGGGGAGAGTGGTTCAATGCCTTTGCCTTCCTATACTTCTTGGTTAGGATCTTCATTTCTTCTTCTTCGGTGATGAAGTATGCAGCTCGATGCATTGCGTCCTGTATCATTGTGGGGGTGTTTAGCGCGATTTCTTTGCGAAAATCGGAGTTGAACTAGAGTGCTCGTTTCAGGGCCAATAAGGCTGCTTTGTCGTTCAGGCCTTCCACTTTGGACATGACGGCTTTGAATCTTCCAATGAAACTCTGGAGTGTTTGTCCACAGATCGGCGTCGGATGTTCCGGGATCCATGAATCTGGAGTAATGCTTCAAGAACGCCGCTGACAATTGGTTGTAGCTGTTGATGGAGTTCCGTTCGAGTCTGGAAAACCACTGGAGTGCCGGTCCCTTGAGATGCTCCACGAAGAGAAGGCACTGTCCGGTGTCTCTTTCGTTTTCCTTGAAATTCGAGCGTCCCATGGCTATAGCGAAAGCCATCAGATGCTCCTTTGGATCGGTCTTTCCTTCGTAGATCTGGACTTTCATCTTTCCAGGGTCTGGAATTCTTGTGCTAGTTATCCGTGCTGTGAACGGGGTGTTTTGTGCTTCCTCCAGTACATGATCTATCTCCGGCACCTTGCTAGTCGCTTTGTGCATCATGGATCGGACAGCTTTTATGTCGGCAGCTGCTCGATCCATATCTACTCGCATCATAGCTATCTCTTCTTTCTGGGCCCGGACTCCTGCTCTGCGCTCTTCGTTGATCTGTGTTTGTTTGGCCCGGATTATGTTCTCCTCCTCCTCGGTTATCTCTTGATCTCCTTCAAGGATGGCCTCGCATCTGTCGGCTCGGGTCTGGCCAACTACTAAGGGTTCGGGGTTATCACGACTCTCTACATTTTGCTCCATTCGATTCTCCTCCTCTAGATTGATGACTGGGGCAGGCTCCTCTTCGATCGGTGTGTCGCTTGCTCCTTGCATTCCGAAGGCTAGGTTTGCTGAGCTTTGATGGAGTGGCGGCAATCTTCCACGGGTTCGTGCTGGATTGAGCGGGGTTGAGAAATCTAGGGCCGTTGGTTTGAGGCGCCTCCCGACTCGTCTTGTTGGATCTAGACCTGAGCCTATCCCACGGGTTCGACTCGCCGTTGTCAAAGCCTTCAGCTCGCCCATCATCGTGCTGTTGAGTTTGTCTTGCTCCTCCGCCTTCTTGAGCAGTATCTCCAGCATGGCCTTCATCTCCGTAAGTGCTATTGAAGTCTCCCCAGCATCCTTGGATTGGTTCGTCTGATCCTCCATGACGGCGTTCCAAACATCAGTAGCGTCCTACTCTCCATCGTTGGCCATCGTCCTTTGGATCGGTTTCGCGGTGGTTTTTCGGGGTAAGATAATTTCAATCCCCCTCCTTCTAGCACCAAATTGTGGGAGTGTAAATCCACGTCAATTAAATTCGTCACATTTTTTAGAGAGATCTGAAACTTCTGAATAAAAACCACCCAAAAACATGAATAGAGATCCGAATATCGTCTTTTATTAAGCTGCTTAGAAAGCTTTTTTGTATTGAGCAAAAGTACAGAGTTTTGCTAGGTAAAATTACGAATCTCTTTTACAGAGGGTTTACATGAGTATATATATAAGTTTCAGTCGGCTAAGTTAATGTCTAAAGAGATAAGGAAGATTTCCTAATTCCTCGGGATTTCCTTTTAGCAAAGCCTGCCACCGCCATGGAATTTGATTCATGGGTTTTAACCTTGTCATATCTCTTTTGAGGGCTTGAATCTGTGGGCCCGTTGTTTCGGCCCAATCTCCTGTCGTCGAACCTTGGCTTGAGTAACAATATGGTTCATGGTTCGGGTGACACCATGGTTCACGGCTCGGGTGACACCATGGTTCACGGCTCGGGTGACACCATGGTTCACGGCTCGGGTGACACCATGGTTCACGGCTCAGGTGACACCCTGCTTCATGGCTCGGGTGACACCATGGTTCACGGCTCGGGTGACACCATGGTTCACGGCTCGGGTGACACCATGGTTCACGGCTTACTGTCCAAACGGTTCGGGTGCCAATGGTTATGTCTTTTTCTTTAACCCCGATTCTTCTTATATTTGACGGAGGTCATGGTACCCGAACTCATTCATCAACGCACGGTTAGGGGACACCCGATCCGTTTCTTCCTATGCACGGTTAGGGGGACACCTGATTCATTTCTTCTTATGCACGGTTAGGGGGACGCCCGATCCATTTCTTCTTATGCACGGTTAGGGGGACTCCCGATCCATTTCTTCTTATGCACGGTTAGGGGGACACGACCCAGCTTCTTCACTATGGGTCGTGACACCCGATCCGTTCGTTGTCCCCTGGATCGGGGTACACAACCCAGCTTCTTAACCGTGGGCCATGACACCCGATCCGTTTGCTGTACCGTGGATCGGGGTGCATGACCCAGCTTCTTCACCGTGGGTCGTGACACCTGATCCGTTTGCTGTACCGTGGATCGAGGTGCACGACCCAGCTACTTCACCGTGGGTCGTGACACCCAATCCGTTTTCTGTGCCGTGGATCGGGGTGCACGACCCAGCTTCTTCACCGTGGGTCATGACACCCCGATCGGGTGTACCAGGCATCGGGGTACACGACTCAGCTTCTTCACCGTGGGTCATGACACCCGATCCGTTTGCTGTTCAGGGATCAGGTACACGGCCCAGCTTCTTCACCGTGGGTCGTGACACCCGATCCGTTTGCTGTTAACTTCAAGGGGGTGAATATTGACCCCAAAAGACATTGCCATCCGAGCCAAGGCTTAACGACAGGGAGTTGGGTCGAGCTGATGAGCGTATGGGCCAAGACGATGAGCCCATGAATCAAGGCCCATGGCGGTAGCAGGCTTTGCTAAAAGGAAAATCCGAGGAATTAGGAAATCTTCCTTATCTCTTTAGATATTGACTTAGCTGACTCTGGCTTGTAT
Source organism: Pseudoturritis turrita (assembly GCA_900406555.1). Taxonomy (NCBI): domain Eukaryota; kingdom Viridiplantae; phylum Streptophyta; class Magnoliopsida; order Brassicales; family Brassicaceae; genus Pseudoturritis; species Pseudoturritis turrita. Next base: position 5,040 of record OVBL01000737.1, read on the forward strand.
ATATACTCATGTACACCCTCTGAAAGGGGGATCGGCAATTAACTTAGCAAAACCCTAGTCTTTTTGCTCTGCAGACACTTGTACGAAAGCTTTACAAAACAGCAATAAAAACCATCTTTGGATCTTTGTTTGTGCTTTGGTGGTTTTTACTCAGAAGTTTTAGATTCCTCTAAAAGTCTTGACAAATTCAATTGGTGTGGATTTACACTCCCACACAGCTCATTTTTAGTTGGTACCCCACCTATAACCCTTACCTTTTTTGCAGACCTCATGCAGTCTTGTTTTTACATTATCATAAGTGTATATGTGCAAAAACGTCAGAGAGAAAGAGGATAGATGCAGTTTTCCAACCACTGCAGATGCAGAAATTGGAAGACATGGTAGAGTATTAAGATGAGATTCAAGAGCTTGGCTATTCCTTGGGATTCATAAATCATGGTAAAATTTTGAACCTTTTATGACTCATATATATTATTTTTTCTTTTCTTTTCTTTTTCTAAAAGGGGAAAATGATCTTTATTGATATGAGTCATAAAAGGTTCGAAATATATATATATATATATATATATATATATATATATATATATATATATATATATATATATATATATATATATATATATATATATATACGAAAAGAAAAAAAGAATCAAAAGGGAAAGGAAAACCTGTCTATAAAAAGAGTTTAAGCGTTTAGAAAAATCTCAAGGAATGATATAGAGCAATTTAGAGAGTTTGAGCAGTTTGCAGTGATTCCCAGAGAAAAATCTATCTAGGGTAATAAGGCATCGGTGGTTGGAAAATTGTGGACATCAACACATCCATTCTCTCTTGCGATTTTGTATAATATTTCGCATCTTTCGGAGTGTCTAGTAACCCTAAACACTTTTAACCTCAAAACTTAAACAACCTTTTAAACTCTTAGCATCGTCTACTATGAATGATATCCTTGATGAGAAATTCACCAAACGTAATGAATGTAGAGAGTCGAATGATTTGAAGTTAAGATTTTACAGGATTGGAATTTGGATGGACAAGGGTTGAGAAGGTACTGGTGGTAGTAAGTTAACAATTTCTCTAAGCTAATTTTGTTTACATGTGGATTACAAGTTATGGTCTCAAAGCTATGTTCCCGAGGATATGTGAGTTCCTTCATTTTCAAACCTCTATTATATTCTTGGATATTTTGTTTTCCTTGAGGGCAAGCAAAAACTAAGTATAACGGAGTTGATATACTCTATATTTTATGGTTTTTACTATGGTCGTTTTATATTTTATATGCATTTTATTAAGGTTTTATGCCTTTAGAGGTAGTGTTGGGGTCAATATCTCCCCTTTTGAAGTTAACAGCAAATGGATCGTGGGTTATGATCCACGGTAAAGATGATGGGTCGTGTACCCTGATCCATGGTGCAGCAAATGGATCGGGTGTCACGACCCACGGTAAAGAAGTGGGTCATGTACCCCGATCCACGGTGCAGCAAACGGATCGGGTGTCACGACCCACAGTGAAGAAGTTGGGTCTTGTACCCCGATCCATGGGACAACAAACGGATCGGGTGTCACGACCACGACAAAGAAGTTGGGTCGTGTACCCCGATCCATGGAGCAACGAACGGATCAAGAGTCACAACCCACAGTGAAGAAGCTGGGTCATGTACCCCGATCCATGGTGCAGGAAATGGATCGGGTGTCACGACCCACGGTGAAGAAGTGGGTCGTGTACCCCGATCCACGGTTCAGCAAACGGATCAGGTGTCACGACCCACGGTGAAGAAGTGGGTCGTGTACCCCGATCCACGGTGCAACAAACGGATTGGGTGTGATGACCCACAGTGAAGAAGCTGGGTCGTGTACCCCGATCCGTGGGACAGCGAACGGATTGTGTGTCACGACCCACTGCAAAGAAGTTTGGTCGTGTACCCCGATACATGGAACAGCGAACGGATGGGGGTCACAACCCACAGTGAAGAAGTTGGGTCGTGTCCCCCGATCCATGGTGCAGCAAACGGATCGGGTGTCCCCCTAAGTATGCATAAGAAGAAACGGATCGGGTGTCCCCCGAACCGTGCATAGAAGAGTTGGATCGGCTGTCCCCCTAACCGTGCGTTGATGAGTTGGTTCTGGTACCGTGACCTTAGTCAAATATAAGACGGATCGGGGTTAAAGACAAAGACATAACCATTGGCGCCCGAACCATTTGAACAATGAACCGTAAACCACGACGCCACCCGAGCCATGAACCATGGTGTCACCCGAGCCGTGAACCATGGTGTCACCCGAGCCGTGAACCATGGGGTCACCCGAGCCGTGAACCATGGCATCACCCGAGTCGTGAACCATGGTGTCACCCGAGCCGTGAACCATGGTGTCACCTGAGCCGTGAACCATGGTGTAATTCAAGCCAAGGGTCAACAACAGGAGGTTGGGCTGAGACAACGAGCCCACGGATTCAAGCCCACAAAAGAGATATGACAAGGTTAAAGCCCATGAATCAAAGTCCATGGCGGTGGCAGGCTTTGCTAAAATGAAATCCCGAGGAATTAGGAAATATTCCTTATCTCTTTAGACATTAACTTAGGCGACTTAAACTTGTATATATACTCATGTATACCCTTGGAAAAGGGGATCCGCAATTTAACCTAGCAAAACTCTGTACTTTTGATCTCATACAAAAAGCTTTCTAAGCAGTTTAATAAAAGACCATCTTTGGATCTCTATTTGTGTTTTTAGTGGTTTTTGCTCAGAAATTTCATCACTCTTAACAAACCTTCGACAAATTCAGTTGGTGTGGATTCACGCTCCCACAATTTTGCGCTAGAAGGAGGGGAGAACGAAATTTTCTTACTCAAAAGAACCACAGCAAAACCGATTCGGAGAACGATGACCACCGACGGAGAGCAAGATGCTACCAATGTGAGGAACACTGGCGTAGAGGATCAGACAAACCAATCTGGGAACACTGGGGAGACTTTGACGACACTCACGGAGATGAAGATCCTGCTGGAGACGCTGCTCAAGAAGGCGGAGGAGCAAGACAAACTCAACAACACGATGACAGGCGAGCTAAAGGCCTTGGCGACGGCGAGTCGAACCCGTGGGATAGGCTCAGGTCTAGATCCAACAGACGAGTCAGGAGGCACCTCAACCCAACGACCCTAGATTTCTCAATCCCGCTCAACCCGCCAAGAACCCGTGGAAGATTTCCACCACTCCATCAAGGCTCAGCAGATCTAACTTTCGGAATGCAAGGAGTTGGCAGCACACCGACGGAGGAGGAGCCGGCCCCAATCATCAATCTGGAGGAGGAGAACCGAGTAGAGCGTAACATGGAGAGCCGTGATGATCCCAAACCCTTAGCAGCAGGCCAGACCCGAACTGAAAGATGCGAGGCCATCCTGGAAGGAGATCAAGAGCTAACCGAGGAGGAGGAGAACGCACTATGGGCCGAGCAAGCACGGGTTAACAAAGAACGCAGAGCAGGAGTCCGAGCCCAGAAAGAAGAGATGGCTATCATGCAAGCAGATATGGACCAAGCTGCTGCCGAGATAAAAGCCGTTCGATCCATGATGCACAAAGCAACTAGCAAGGTACAGGCGATAGATCGCATACTGGAAGAAGCACAGAACACCCCATAACGGCACGGATTACTAGCACAAGAATTCCCGACCCTGGAAAGATGAAAGTCCCGATCTATGAAGGGAAAACCGATCCGAAAGAGCATCTAATGGCTTTTGCTATAGCCATGGGACGCTCTAATTTCAAAGAAAATGAAAGAGACGCCGGACAGTGCCTTCTCTTCGTGGAGCATCTCAAAGGACCAGCACTCTAGTGGTTTTCCAGGCTCGAGCGAAACTCTATCAACAGCTATAACCAATTGTCTGCGGCATTCTTGAAGTATTACTCCATATTCATGGATCCCAAAACATCTGACGCCGATCTATGGACCCTAGCTCAAGGGCAGAACGAAACACTCCGAAGTTTCATCGGAAGATTCAAAGCTGTTATGTCCAAAGTGGAAGGCCTGAGCGACAAAGCAGCCTTACTGGCCATGAAGCGAGCACTCTGGTTCAATTCTGATTTTCGAAAAGAAATCACGCTTAAGGCCCCCACGACGATACAGGATGTGATGCATCGAGCTGCAGATTTCATCACCGAAGAAGAAGAGATGAAGATCCTAACCGAGAAGTATGGGAAAACAAAGACAACAAACCACTCTCCCAAGTTTCAACCCCCTCTAACGCTAAGAGGAATAGCCAAAGTTCCGGCTATGTGCAAAATGAGGGGGGTTTTCGAGGAACTCATAACTATCAGATCGATGTCCCTGGGTACGGCCGAGGAAGAGGCCGAGGCCACATAAGAAATTCATGGAGCACTTGGACCAAAGGAGAAAGTTCCTACGATGAAGCAGCATATTGCGAGCACCATCACATCTACGGGCATTCCACTGCAAATTGCCGAATTCTAGGTTTAAAGCTTGCTAAAAAATTAGTGGCTGGCAAACTCGGAGGGAACATCAGCCTCAAGGATTTCGAGATGGATGTGAACGCACACGGACCCGACCAGACAAAGGAGGACCATTCCAAGCGCGATAGACAGAATGACGAAGCACCACCCCTCGGATCGAGAAAAAGATAAGTATGATCATGGGAGGCTCTTACTACTGCTCAGATACCGTCTCATCAATCAAAGCATTCTAGCGAAGGGCAGATGTCAGCATCAACTGGTCTAAACCATCAAATTTTCTGAACGACGTGATATCGTTCGAAGAAAGAGAGATGATCAGAATCGACAGACCGCATGATGACCCTCTCGTAATCGAATTAATTATCAACGACTGCGATGTAGCATGCGTATTGGTAGACACCGGGAGCATGGTGGACGTAATCTTCCTTGAGACCCTCAGAAGAATGAACGTCGACCTATCCGAAGTGATATCTACCCGAAACCATTGACTGGATTCTCTGGAGAAACCACCATGACTACAGGGACGATCAAACTCCCTGTTCAAGCTGGCGAGGTGATGAAAACCGTCGAATTCGCCGTAACTGACCACCCGACGATCTACAATGTCATCATGGGGACCCCCTGGTTGAATTCTATGCGCGCTGCTATTTCAACCTACCATCTATGCCTCAAGTTCCCCACACCAAACGGAGTAAAGATGATTCGTGGAAACCAAAAGGAATCTCGTGTATGCTTCCTCGCCGCACACAAGCTCAGAAACCCGGTGACCGATCCGGTGGCAAACTCGAAGCGCAAGAAAATAAAGACTGACAGAGAACCAGTCAAAGAGCTTTCTAAACTCTTATAGCAATTACAGATTGCGGAAGATCGTGAAGAAGAAATACCTAAGCCAGCATGCAACCCCGTGGTATCAGTTTGCATCGACGATAGACATCCAGAACAATGCGTGGAGATTGGAGCAGTGTTAGATGAGAAGATCAAATGAGAACTCGTTGCGTTCCTAAAGAAAAATATCAACACTTTCGCATGGGAAGCAGAAGACATGCCCGACATTGATATCAACATAACCATCCACGAGCTGAATGTAGATCCGACGTTCAAACCAGTGAAGCAGAAAAGGAGAAAGTTTGGGCCAGACAGAGCCAAAGCAGTCAACGACGAAGTAGAAAGACTCCTACGCATTGGTTCAATAACTGAGGTGAAGTACCCGGATTGGCTGGCTAACCCAGTTGTGGTCAAGAAGAAGAACGGAAAATGGTGCATCTGCGTGGATTTAACAGACCTGAACAAAGCTTGCCCGAAAGACAGCTTCCCCCTTCCACACATCGACCGCCTAGTCGAAGCAACGGCGGGAAACGCATTATTGTCCTTCATGGATGCCTTCTCAGGTTACAACCAGATCTTGATGAACCCCGATGATCGCGAGAAGACCGCTTTCATAACGGATCGTGGAATATATTGCTACAAGATGATGCCATTCGGCCTGAAAAATGCCGTAGCAACATAAGAACGACTGGTCAACAAGATGTTCGCCAATCAACTCGGAAATACCATGGAGGTTTATATAGATGATATGCAGGTTCGCGGTCACATCAGGAGAATTCCTCGGGTACCTAGTGACTCACCGTGGCATTAAGGCAAACCCTAAGCAGATTGACGCGCTCATCCATATGATTTCTCCAAAGACAAAACGGGAAGTGCAAAGACTTATCGGCAGGGTTGCTGCACTTAACAGATTCTTTTCACGATCCACCGACAAGTGCTTGCCTTTCTACGATACGCTGCGAGGGTACAAGAAGTTCGAATGGACGAAAAAAATGCGAGGAGGCTTTTCAACAACTGAAGATTTATCTGGCTACCCCTCCAGTCCTCGCAAAACCAAAAGCAGGGGAGCCGCTCTTTCTATACACCGCGGTCTCCGCCACAGCAGTAAGCGGCATATTGATCCGAGACGAACATGGAGAGCAGAAGCCAATCTTTTACGTCAGCAAAACCCTTACAGATGCCGAGACAAGGTACTCACAGATGGAAAAGTTGGCGCTATCCATAGTCATGTCGGCACGAAAACTAAGGCCATACTTCCAATCTCACTCGATCATCGTCTGGAATACCTTCCCGATAAGGTCTGTTCTGCACAGCCCAAGTCAGTCCGGAAGGCTAGCAAAATGTGCAATAGAACTCAGCAAATATGACATTGAGTATCGGGACGCATATGCGTGAAATCCCAAGTCTTGGTAGATTTTCTTATCGAACTACATGAAGAAGGCATTAACGACGAAATGCAAGGCCAGCCCTGGAAACTCCACGTCGACGGCTCGTCTTCCAAAAATGGTTCGGGAGTAGGGATACGACTAACTTCTCCAACTGGCAAACTGCTGGAACAATCATTCCGCCTTGGTTTCCACGCATCCAACAATGAAGCAGAGTACGAAACTTTGATTGCCGGGATGAAACTAGCTAGTGGTCTAAAGATCGAGCAACTTCACGCATTCTGCGATTCCCAACTAGTTGCAAATTAGTTTAGCGGCGAATATGCAGCAAAGGATGATCGAATGGAAGCTTACCTGAAGATCGTCACGGAGTTGGCTGCACAGTTCAAATAATTCGTCCTAATGCGTATCCCACGAGGAGAAAATACTCCAGCCGATGCACTCGCAGCCCTTGCATCAACTTCCGACCCGGATCTCAAAAGAATAATCCTGGTGGAATTCATCCAGCACCCAAGCATCAGTCTTTCCGACACAGTGAACGCCATAACTCGTTCACAAGCCGCTAAAAAAGCAACGGAAGTCACAATCGGGCAAGAGGAGACAGATGAAGTGCTGGAGGAATTGACAAACCAACCATCCGCTGATCTGGATACAGCCCCAATGAAAGTTGAAAGTGGCGTGCTACAAAAGGAGAAAACAATAGGTATTAACCTAAAAACGAAATCAACACAAGGAAACCGAGCCGTAGCTTAAAAAAAGAAGCCACGGGTCGGCTACCAAGTTCTCCCCAGTTCGTCTTGATTAAGCCAAGACATCTTGATCCCACTGACGCCTCGGTAATGGGAACGAAGAAGAAGTAATCTTCCCAGTTATCATCTTTGGTTGGGAATCCCTTTATAATCTTCCTCTTGGCTTTACCCGATACATAGTATTTCAATTCTCTTTTATTGCGACGCCGAAATTCGAGAAAACTTCTCAAATGTTCGATCCCAACCTCAACATCGCATTCGTAACTTTCTGATAAGGATGCCGACCAGATGTCTGATCCCCCTACAATTAATTTGGGCAATAGCCAGATTATGCTTCCATAAAAATCGCAGGATCACCTCGGGAATCGGAAGCCATAGTAGGCAACGATAAAAGAAGCTCTCATAGAGAGTAAAGTGATCAGGAGGAGGTTTATCAGCTCGGTCTGTCATAAAAGGAAGAACAAATTCAATTTCTTCCGAGATATTAAATCTCTGCCTAAGAGCTGCCAAAGAATCTAAGGTAGATAGAGTGGAGTCAGGTGGATCGGGTCGCTTCTTAGCTTTCTTCCTTCTTGGCGCTCGTTGGATAGGTCCAATCAGACGTTCTAACTCTTGTCTGGCCACAACCGGGTCGTAAAACCAATCCTCTGGTTTGATTTTTGCCAGCTCGAGATTCACTACATCAGCAAAAGGGTTCACCGTCTCGTCAAATGGAGAATCGTAAAGTTGGGGACTTCAAATCCCAGATGAATCTCAGTGTTACTGCCAGCTCCTGAGGATTCACAAAGCATCATTTTCTGCCAAGAACGGATGGTCCTACCCCCCAAACCGTTCGAATCAAGGGGGAGAATGATGGTTCGGGAAATGAAGATTAGTCTGGACTGACAAACAATCTGGCATACGGATCGGGTGATGCAGATGCGGATAATCGAGACATCACTTTGGAACGGACCGGGGTCCTTGGAAGGCAAACAAACAGGTTGGGATCTCCATAAGCTTAGAAGAAAAGATCTAAGTTCTCTAAGATTCGGAAAACAGATCAGGACTGCCAACAGCTTATCCAAACAGATCAAAGCCTTCAGAAGAATCGAAGAATGGGCTGGGATCATCTAAATAAATTAAGTCAGATCTAAATTTTCGAGCAAACTGCCGGAAAACTCAAAGAACAGCGGTAGTGTTAATTGAAGATAGATCGGGAAATTCAAACGGCTCGGTGGCGAAGAAGGAACAACGGAGTTTCTACTTAAAAATAACTTAAGCAAAAATTAAAGAGAGAAGGAAGAGAGAGGTTACCTGTTTGAAGAAATTTTCGAAGAAATAAAGTAGCAAAAGAAAATGGGGAGCATCACGAGTTATATAGGCAGAAAGGTGACGTCACATACCTCGGGAATCGGCGGAAACATTTACACTCCCCGATAAAGGTAATAGATTCCAAAATCCCCCAAACAGAATCCAAACTCTGGCTTAAACAATGGCTCGGGACGACAGTCAGAAAATAGTTCAGGATCACAGTGAAAGATGGTTCGGGGCAAGTTAACTTCAAACTGCTATTAACCTCGACACTTTTAATATTAAAACTGATGAGCTGGGGGACTAACCGTTGGGGTCAATATCTCCCCTTTTGAAGTTAACAGCAAACGGATCGTGGGTTACAACCCACGGTTAAGATGCTGGGTCGTGTACCCCGATTCATGGTGCAGCAAATGAATCGGGTGTCACGACCCACGGTAATGAAGTGGGTCGTGTACCCCGACCCACGGTGCAGCAAACGGATCGGGTGTCACGACCCACAGTGAAGAAATTGGGTTGTGTACCCCGATCCATGGGACAGTGAACAGATCGGGTGTCACGACCCATGACAAAGAAGTTGGTCATGTACCCGATCCATGGAACAGCGAACGGATCAGGGTCACAACCCACAGTGAAGAAGCTGGGCCGTGTACCTCGATCCACAGTGCAGTAAACTGATCGGCTGTCACGACCCACGGTGAAGAAGTGGGTTGTGTACCCCGATCCACGGTTCAGCAAACGGATCGGGTGTCACAACCCATGGTGAAGAAGTGGGTCGTGTACCCCGATCCACAGTGCAGCAAACGGATCGGGTGTCTGTTGGGGTCAAAACCCGCCCAGCTGTGATCAATGGGAAAATGGCTAAGTATGAAAATACGAAGAATTGGGCAAGGCCAAAATTGTGCCTAAGTCATTTCTGTACGAGTCCACTTAAGCACAAGAGAGGCCATTCCGGCCAAAGCAGCTCCATTTTCGGCAAGGCATAGTCTTCACTTAGGCAAGCCTTGTTCCCACTTAGGCAAGCTTTATCTCCACTTAGGTGAGCCTTGCCTTCACTTAGGCAAGCCCCAGCTTCGGCCATAGCTCATATCGGCAAGCCTTGGCATCGGCAAGCTTTGGCTTCGGCATGGCCTTGGCTTCGGCAAGCCTGGCTTTGGCAAGCCTCCACTTCGGCATGGCCCTCGCTTCGGTAAGCCTCCACTTCGGCATGGCCCTGGCTTCGGCAAGCCTCCACTTCAGCATGGCCCTGGCTTCGGCAAGCCTCCACTTCGGCAAGCTTGGCTTCGGCATGGCCCTGGTTCGGCAAGCCTGGCTTCGGCATGGCCCTGGCTTCGGCAAGCCTGGCTTCGGCATGGCCCTGGCTTCGGCAAGCCTCCACTTTGGCAAGCCTGGCTTCGGCATGGCCCTGGCTTCGGCAAGCCTGGCTTCGGTATGGCCCTGGCTTCGGCAAGCCTCCACTTCTGCATGGCCTTGGCTTCGGCAAGCCTCTACTTCGGCATGGCCCTGGCTTCGGCAAGCCTGGCTTCGGCATGGCCCTGGCTTCGGCAAGCCTACTTTGGCATGGCCATGGCTTCGGCAAGCCTCCACTTCGGCATGGCCCTGGCTTCGGCAAGCCTGGCTTCGGCATGGCCATGGCTTCGGCAAGCCTCCGCTTCGGCATGGCCCTGGCTTCGGCAAGCCTCCAATTCGGCAAGCCTGGCTTTGGCATGGCCCTGGCTTCGGCAAGCCTGGCTTCGGCATGGCCCTGGCTTCGGCAAGCCTCCACTTCGGCGTAGTTGGCTTCGGCGCAGCGTCACTTCAGCACACGAAGACATGGCCACTTCAGCAAGCCTCCACTTCGGCAAGCCTGGCTTCGGCATGGCCCTGGCTTTGGCAAGCCTCCACTTCGGCATGGCCCTGGCTTCGGCAAGCCTCCACTTCGGCGTAGCAGGCTTTGGCGCATCGTCACTTCGGCACACAGAGACATGGCCACTTCGGCACATGGAGACATGGCCACTTTGGCACACAGAGACGCGTCACTTCAGCACACGAAGACGTGTCCCTTCGGCACACGGAGACGTACCACTTCGGCCAAGCTCCACTTCGGCCACGCTCCTCTTCGGCCACTTCGTCCACAATCCACTTCGGCCACGATCCACTTCGGCCACGATCCACTTCGGCCAAGCTCCACTTTGGCCATGCTCCACTTCGGCCAAGCTCCACTTCGGCCACGCTCCTCTTCGGCCACTTCGGCCACAATCCACTTCGGCCACGATCCACTTCGGCCACACGGAGACATGGCCACTTCGGCACATGGAGACATGGCCACTTCGGCACACAGAGACGCGTCACTTCAGCACACGGAGATGCGTCCCTTCAGCACACGGAGACGCACCACTTCGGCCAAGCTCCACTTCGGCCACGCTCTTCTTCGTCCACTTCGGCCACGATCCACTTCGGCCACGATCCACTTCGGCCACGATCCACTTCGGCCATGATCCACTTCGGCCACGATCCACTTCGGCCACGATCCAATTCAGCCAAGCTCCACTTCGGCCACGCTCCACTTCGGCCAAGCTCCACTTCGGCCACGCTCCGCTTCGGCCACTTCGGCCACAATCCACTTCGGCCACGATCCACTTCGGCCACGATCCACTTTGGCCACGATCCACTTCGGCCACGATCCACTTCGGCCACGATCCACTTCGGCCAACCTCCACTTCGGCCATGCTCCACTTCGGCCAACGAGCTCGCTTCAGCTATGATACGAATCCACTTAGGCACGATACGAGCTCGTTTTGGCCGAAGTCATTTTTATACGAGACTGCTTGGCCGAAGTCAAAATCATACGAGACTGTTTGGCCGAAGTCAAAATCATACGAGACTGTTTGGCCAAAGTCAAAATCGTATGAGACTGCTTGGCCGAAGTTGAAATCATACGAGACTGTCTGGCCAAAGTCAAAACCATACGAGACTGCCTGGCCGAAGTTGAATCTATACGAAACTGCTTGGCCGAAGTCAAAACCATACGAAGCTGCCTGGCCGAAGTCATTTTCATATGAAACTGTCTGGCCGAAGTCAAAGCTGCCAAAGACGATCCTGGCCGAAGTCATTTCCATACGGAGCTGTCCGGCCGAAGTCAATTCTATACAGAGCCAGAAGACGACGCGGCCGAAGTCATTTCTATACGAAGACAACAAGCCCATCTCTGGCCTACAACAATACAAAGGCCCACGAAGTCAAGCCGACTTAGTTAAGAAGGAAATCACAAAGGATTAGGGATTTTTCCTTATCCCTTGAGGATTGACCTGGCCGACTCAAACTAGTATATATATCGATGTACATCTCTTGAAAAAGGGATCCGCAATTTACTTAGTAAAAAACCAGTAAAAAACCCTAGACTTTTTGCTCTCAAACTCTTGTACGAAAGCTTTTCGACACAGCTTAATAAAAAACCATCTTTGGATCTCTCCGTTCATGGTTCATCCGCAGAAATTTCATCCCCCTTAACAAACCTCCGACAAATTCTAATTGTGTTGATTTCGACTCCCACAGTGTCACGACCCACAGTGAAGAAGTTGGGTCGTGTACCCCGATCTGTGGGACAGCGAACTGATCGTGTGTCACGACCCACGGCAAAGAAGTTGGGTCGTGTACCCCGATCCATGGAACAGCGAACAGATCAGGGTAACAACCCACAGTGAAGAAGCTGGGTCGTGTCCCCCGATCCATGGTGCAGCAAATGGATTGGGTGTCCCCCTAACCGTACATAAGAAGAAACAGATCGGGTGTCCCCTTAACTGTGCGTAGAAGAGTTGGATCAGGTGTCCCCCTAACCGTGCATTGATGAGTTGGTTCGGGTACCGTGACCTTAGTCAAATATAAGACGGATCGGGGTTAAAGACAAAGACATAACCATTGGCGCCCAAACCATTTGAACAATGAACCGTGAACCACAACGCCACCCGAGCCGAGAACTATGGTGTCACCCGAGCCGTGAACCATGGTGTCACCCGAGCCGTGAAGCATGGCATCACCCGAGCCATGAACCATGGCATCACCCGAGCCGTGAACCATGGCATCACCCAAGCCATGAACCATGGTGTCACCCAAGCCGTGAACCATGGTGTCACTCAAGCCAAGGTTCAACGACAGGAGGTTGGGCCGAGACAACGAGCCCACGGATTCAAGCCCACAAAAGAGATATGACAAGGTTAAAGCCCATGAATCAAAGTCCATGGCGGTGGCAGGCTTTGCTAAAAGGAAATCCCGAGGAATTAGGAAATCTTCCTTATCTCTTTAGACACTAACTTAGCCGACTTAAACTTGTATATATACTCATGTATACCCTCGGAAGAGGGGATCCGCAATTTAAACTAGCAAAACTCTGAACTTTTGCTCTCATACAAAACGCTTTCTAAGCAGCTTAATAAAAGACCATCTTTGGATCTCTATTTGTGTTTTTAGTGGTTTTTGCTCAGAAATTTCATCACTCTTAACAAACCTTCAACAAATTCAATTGGTGTGGATTCACGCTCCCACAGGTAGTTTTCTCATATTTGTAGTTTTAGAGTCTTTACAGGATAAATCATCAAAGAAGATGCAAAAAGGACCAAAAGAGGTGTTAATCATGCTACATCCATTCACTGAAGTCAAAAGAAGTCATCCAAGTCACAATATTCACAAGATATGCAATTTTCCAAGTTGGACAGAACAGAAGTGCCATAATTTACTCTTCGAAGGAGGACTTAATCAACTTTAAATTGGATGAAATGTTGCGACGAGATATATAATCGATTTACCTTTCTAATGGAGGTGGTTTCAAGTCATTTGAAGCTCTGGTTGAAGAGTTACACCCGATTTACTGAAGACATGTCTGTCTGGTTCGAAGCTGAAGCATGTGCAGATTTGTCCCAATACCGGTCACGGACTCCCAAGCTCCAAACCGATACTCCAGACCAATATGCACACCTTGGCCGAGATTTTCATCCCAAGACATCTCTATTCAAGACTGGAAATTCTCTTTTGCCCCTAAACTAAAACCCGAATGATCCTAGATCTATATATACTTGTTTTTAGTCTCTTGTTAGACATAACACCCTAGAGACTACTATTTTATTTACCCTAAACACATCATCCATGTTTTATCTATTATTATTCATTGGATTTTGAGTTTTAAGAGCTTCAAGGAGAAGATCTCGCTTTGTACTCGATATAGAGAAGAATCCTAAATCTTATCTCTTTTAATTCAGTTTATTCATCATGTTCTCTACCTATTCTTACTGTTTTGATTCCATAAACATGTATGAGTAGTCATCTTGTTATGTTTTAGGGATTCAATGAGTTTCATAATTCGATCTTGATTGATGGTTATTTAGGGATATCATTAAAGTCTTCATCTTATTTATTCTCAATGCATGATTGCTTGATCACGCATCTTGTGATATGATCTTAGGACAATAGAACCTCGAAAGTGTTGTATCTATTTGTATGTACTAGTATTTGATGAGCTAAGCGTATTAACCTACGAAAGTTGAGTTAAGGAGTCTAGTGAATTTTATCAGAACCTGAACGATTTAAAGCATGATTTCTTCTTGTAATAACCTATGAGATTGGAGTCTATTAGGTTGTTTAAAGCATAGTGGTTGAAGCCACGAGAGTGGAAAGACTATACCTTTGTGTTCTGTGTTCTAGACGGTTTTTATCCAAATCCCTGAAATCAATTTATCTTATCGTTGCATGATTCTCTACGAATATCCTAATGCCTAACGATGTTCTCCCATTGAATGTACATCTTATTTAATTTACTTAATGAGTTTATTTACTTTCTTATTTAATCACCTTCGAAAATCTTATATTTTGTTCTACCTTGATTTGAATCATTACAACTCGTAGAGTGGTTGACAAGTCTTTGTTGATTCGATATCTATACTAATTGTGATTGATGTGCACTTGCAAGAAGTTTGGTTGAGTGGTAAAACTCGACACTACATCCAAGTTCCATGAGCTTGTGTTGCCTTTCAACTCCTTAACCTTAAGGGCTCTTACCATTTCATCGGAGATCACGTTCACACTTGAAACCGAGTCATACAATGCATCATCCAAATTCAATTCTCAAAGAGAGCCTGGTATAGAGAACCTTCCCGAATCTCCTTTCTTTGTAAGCAACTTTGGTTCAAGTTCTTCTCTACTCCTTTGCTCATAGTTCTTCATGACATCCATGACTTTCCCATGGTTCGCTAACATATCTTTGATTAACTTCCTTTGGATTGGGATTTGAGTCAAATCATCACCTTTGCGCAAATGCACTCATATATCACTCATATCCTTCTTTAAATTGGAGATAATCATCTTTAGAGTCTTGGTGAACACCGGACGTGTGAATGAAAGTTTGGGTTCATAGGGAGGGGATTAAAAGTGGAGGGTTTCTTCTCTCTTTTTATCCATTGGTGCTTTTACCTTAAGCTCCTCATCATTCTTTACCATGTTTTCAACATAGGGTCACTCAAGAAGCATAACCAACTCTTCCAACTAGAGCTCATCCTCTTTGAACTCTAGCCTTGTCAAAGGTCCATGACGAGCTCTCCAACCTTTTTCCTCATCCAAAATAACAATATTTCAAAAAAAAATTGGGGTTTGATTCGGGTTTACCTGGCAAAGTACCAATGGGGCTCTTCGAATTAGAGGCGGCTTGAGCTAGTTGCAAATCTATGGTCTTCACATGGGAGGCCAAGCTTGTTATCTTCTCATCTAACTCGTGGTAGATCCCATTAATTCGATTGTTAATCTCAAGGAACCTCATTCCAATATCTGCACTACTCTTGATTTGGCCCTCTAGCACTCTTTGAACCAAAGCCTTAACCTCTTGATCTTGGGGTAAAGCTTGTGTAGAGGTACTAGCTTGACTTTGGAAGTTTGTAGTAACTTGGTTTGGGTAAGAGTGTTGTTGCTTGTGAATGTACCGTTGTTGTTGTTGTGGTTGAAAGTATTGTCCTTGTGGCTTTTGAGGGTAGACTTGGTCTTTGGGATTCTCCACATTTGTGCTTCTATATGACAAATTTGGATGATTCATATAGTGGGATTCAAACCCTTTTGATATTATCCTCCTTGACATTGCACATAGCATATCTCCTCTTGCCCATCTTGACTAGTCTCACCCATTAAATCTTGATTCCCATCAAATTCCCCAACAAAATGGACTTGTCTTTTGTTGGCCATAATGTATTTGTCAAGCTTGTCACTCAACTCCTTGATCCTTGGATCTTCTCCCTTGGGCTCTCTTATAGTCCTATCATATTCTCCTCCATAGCATTGATTGCTTTGAGCCAAATTTTCAACCAGTTGATCCCCTTGCTCCACGGTTAAGCTTACGAATTCTCCATTGCTTGTCGTGTTCAAAGCAATGTGAAACTTTTTGTGAATCCCTCGATGAAAGATCCCAAGAAAAGCTTCCATGGGGACTCCTTGATGAGGGCATTACCGTGTGTACCCTTTTAATCACTCCTAAGCTTCGTACAAGGGTTCATTTCTGCCTTGTTGGAATCTCGTAATGTCATTCTGGATTTTTGCTTTTTTTGGTTTGAGAAAATCTTTGCAAAGAAATGTCTCTTGCACTCTTTCCAAGTTGTAACCGATGAAGTGACAATGTTTTTTTTTCCATTGAGCGGATTTGTCTCCAAGAGAGAAGGGAAAGAGAGTCAACTTGATAACATCCTCCGACACTCCATTCATTTTGATGGTTCCACAAAGTTGGTCAAAGTTGTCTAGATGCTCGATCAGGTGCTCCATAGGTAGTCCAAAAAACCTATTGTTTTGAACCATAGAGATCAAAATCGATTTGATTTCCCAATTATTATTTTCACAAGGTGGAGCTATAATACCCATCCTTGTAACATTGGTATTAGCTCATCAAAGGCTTTTATCCTCCTCGATTCTCGAGGTTGATGAATGGGCCCTATAGCTCATACACTGCTAATACCAACCCCTTGTAATTCCCCGGGTTGATCATTCCTTGGTTCCATATCCAAACGTCTCAAATTATTTATCCTCTCCTATTCCCTTCTTCCTTCTCTTGTTATCTTCTCCAAACGGTTGATGTCAAGCGAAGGATCAAAGCCTTGTGGTTGTCCTCTACTCCTCGTGTTCATTCACCTTCACACAAGAGCAAGCAAAGCAAACACAAGAATGGTTAAATAACAAGTTAAAAGTAAAGCTTAGACTTCAAAGAGTCCAAATCTTAATGCCTAATGCAAACTCCCGGCAACGGCGCCAAAAACATGATAGAGAAAATAAGTTCGATGTGTCAAACTCAAGATACTGTTGGGGTCAGATTCCACCTCTTCAGAATCAACGATATGAAAAATGGCTAAGTATAGAAGAACAACATTAGCTTAGGCCTTTGCAACGGAACCCCTACCCACGGATGGATGAGTTGGTTCGGTTACCTCTAACCATGTATGGACGAGTTGGTTCGGGTACCCCTAATCACGGATGGATGAGTTGGTTCGGCTACCCCTAACCACGGATGGATGTGTTGATTCGGGTACCCCTAACCGTGTATGGATGAGTTGGTTCGGGAACCCCTAACTGTGGATGGATGAGTTGGTTCGGGTACCCCTAACCGTGCGTGGAGTTGGTTCGGGTACACCTAACCACAGATGAATGAGTTGGTTCGGGTGCCCATGAACCAAGATAGATAAGTTGGTTCGGGTACCCCTAATCACGGGAGGATGAGTTGGTTCGGGTACCCACGAACCAAGATAGACAAGTTGGTTTGGGTACCTCTAACCATGGATGGACAAGTTGGTTCGGGTACCGCCTAACCACGGGAGGATGAGTTGGTTCGGGTACCCCCTAACCGTGACAGGATGAGTTGGTTCGGGGTGACAGGATGAGTTTGTTCGAGAACCCCCAAACCATGCCACAGAGTAAACCCGAGCCGTGAACCGTGGTGTCACCCGAGCCGTGAACCATGGTGTCATCCGAACCGTGAACCATGGTGTCACCCGAGCCGTGAACCATGTTGTCACCCGAACCGTGAACCATGGTGTCACCTGACCGTGAACCATGGTGTCACCCGAGCCGTGAACCATAGTGTCACCCGAACCGTGAACCATGGTGTCACCCGAATCGTGAACCATGGTGTCACCCGAACCGTGAACCATGATGTCACCCAAACCGTGAACCATGGTGTCACCCGAGCCGTGAACCATGGTGTCACCCGAGCCGTGAACCATGGTGTCACCCAAACCGTGAACCATGGTGTCACCCGAGCTGCTCTGCCACTTCCATCTGAGCCAAAGCCTAAGGATAAGAAGTTGGGCCGAGCTGAGCAAATGAATGTGTGGGCCAAGACAATGAGCCCATGAATCAAAGCCCATGGCGGTGGCAGGCTTTACTAAAAGGAAATCCTGAGGAAGTAGGAAATCTTCCTTATCTCTTTAGGTATTGACTTAGCCGACTTAAACTTGTATATATACTCATGTATACCCTCGGAAGAGGGGATCCGCAATTTTACCTAGCAAAACTCTGTACTTTTGCTCTGATACAAAAAGCTTTCTAAGCAGCTTAGAAAAAGACCATCTTTGGATCTCTGTTTGTTTTTTGGTGGTTTTTGCTCAGAAATTTCACCTCTCTTAACAAACCCTCGATAAACTCGATTGGCGTGGATTTACACTCCCACAATTTGGCGCTAGAAGGAGGGGACTAGGAATTTTCTTACACCAAAAACCACCGCGACACCCGATCCGAAGGACGATGGGCAACGACGAAGAGCAGGACGCTACTGATGTTAGGAACACTGGCATGGAGGATCAGACGAACCAATCCGAGAACGCTGGGGAGACTTCGACAACACTGACGGAGGTGAAGGCCATGCTGGAGACGCTGCTGAAGAAGGCGGAGGAACATGACAAGTTGAACAGCACGGTGACAGGCGAGCTGAAGGCCTTGGCGATGGCGAGTCAAACCCGTGGGATAGGTTCAGGTCTGGATCCAGCAAGACGAGTCAGAAGGCGCCTCAACCCGACGGCCCTAGATTCCGGAATGCAAGGAGCAGGCGAGACACCGACCGAAGAGGAGTCGGCCCCAATCATCAATCTGGAGGAGGAGAATCGAGTGGAGCGTAACACGGAGAACCGTGATGACCCCAAACCCCTAGGAGCTGGTCAGACCAGAAGGAGATCAAGAGCTAACCGAGGAAGAAGAGAACATCCTCTGGCCGAGCAAGCACGGGTCAACGAAGAGCGAAGAGCAGGAGTCCGAGCCTAGAGAGAAGAGATGGCTATCATGCGAGTAGATATGGACCGAGCAGCTGCCGATATAAAAGCCATCCGATCCATGATGCACAAAGTGACTAGCAAGGTGCCGGAGATAGATCGCGTACTGGAGGAAGCACAGAACAACCCGTTCACAGCATGGAATACCAACACGAGAATTCCAGATCTTGGAAAGATGACTAGCAAGTTGTCGGAGATAGATCGCGTACTGGAGGAAGCACAAAACACTCCGATATACGAAGGGAAAACCGACCCAAAAGAGCATCTAACTGCTTTTGTTATTGCCATGGGACGCTCTAACTTCAAAGAAAATGAAAGAGACGCCGGACAATGCCTTCTTTTCGTGGAGCATCTCAAGGGCTCATGCTCCAGTGGTTTTCCAGGCTCGAGCGGAACTCCATCAACAACTACAACCAACTGTCTGCGGCATTCTTGAAGCACTACTCCATATTCATGGATCCTGGAACGTCTGACGCTGACCTGTGGACCCTAGCTCAGGGGCAGAATGAAACACTCCGGAGTTTCATCGGAAGATTCAAAGCCGTTATGTCCAAAGTGGAGGGCCTGAGCGACAAAGCAACCTTATTGGCCCTGAAGCGAGCACTCTGGTTCAACTCTGATTCTCGCAAAGAAATCGCACTGAATGCCTCCACAACGATACATGATGCAATGCATCGAGCTGCAGATTTTATCACCGAAGAAGAAGATATGAAGATCCTAACCGAGAAGTATAGGAAGGCAAAGACAGTGAACCACTCTCCCCAACTTTCAACCCCTTCTAATGCTAAGAGGCATAGCCAAAATTCCGGCTATGTGCAGCACGAAGGTGGCTTTCGAGGAGCTCATAACTATCAAATCGACGTCCCTGGGTACGGTCGAGGAAGAGGCCGAGGCCGCGAAAGAAATTCATGGAGCACTTGGACTAAAGGCGATAGTTCTTACGATGAAACAGCCTATTGTGAGCACCATCACATCTATGGGCATTCCACTGCAAACTGCCGAATTCTAGGTTTGAAACTTGCTAAAAAATTAGCAGCCGGCGAACTTGGAGGGAACATCAGCTTTAAGGATTTCGAGATGGATGTGAATGCACACAGACCCGACCAGACAAAGGAGGATCATCCCAAGCGTGATCGACGGGATGACGAGGCGCCACCTCCCGGATAAAGAAGAAGAATAAGTATGATAATGGGAGGCTATCATTACTGCTCGGACACCGTCTCATCAATCAAAGCATTCCAGCAAAGGACGAACGTCAGCATCAACTGGTCTAAACCATCAAAGTTTCCAAATGACATGATATCATTCGAGGAAAGGGAGACGATCGGAATCGACATACCACATGACGACCCTCTGGTGATCGAACTAATTATCAACAATTGCGATGTAGCACGCGTACTGGTAGACACCAGGAGCACGGTCGACGTAATCTTACTCGAGACTCTCATAAAAATGAATGTCGACCTATCCGAAGTGATATCTACCCCGAAACCATTGACTGGATTCTCCGGAGACACCACCATGACTACAGGAACAATCAAACTTCATGTCCAAGCTGGCGAGATGACAAAAATCATTGAATTCTCCGTAGCTGATCATCCAGCAATCTACAACATCATTATGGGGACCCCTGGTTGAACTCCATGCGCGCCGCTGTTTCAACCTACCATCTCTGCCTCAAGTTCCCTACTCAAAACGGAGTAAAAAAAATTCGTGGAAACCAAAAGGAGTCTCGTGTCTGCTTCCTCGCCGCACATAAGCTTTGAAATCCGGTGACCGATTATTGGGGTCAAAACCCGCTCAGCTGTGATCAATGGGAAAATGGCTAAGTATAGAAATACGAAGAATCGGACAAAGCCGAAATTATGGCCTAAGTCATTTCTATACGAATCCACTTAGGCACAATATGAGCTCACTTCGGCCAAGGAAGCTCCGCTTTGGCAAAGCCTCCACTTTGGCAAGGGAGACTTTGGCACAGCTCCACTTTGGTAAGAGAAGACTTTGGAACAGCTCTACTTCGACACGGTCCACTTCGGCAAGTTGTCCACTTCGGCATGGTCCACTTCGGCAAGGGGAGACTTCGGCACAGCTCCACTTCGGCAACAAGGCCAATTCGGCAACAAGGGGAGACTTCGGCACAGCTCCACTTCGGCAACAAGGCCACTTCGGCAACAAGGGAAGACTTCGGCCGACAAGGCCACTTCGGCAACAAGACCACTTCGGCAACAAAGCACTCTGGCCGACAAGGCCACTTCGGCCAACAAAGCACTTCGGCCGACAAGGCACTTCGGCCAATGCCTCCACTTCCGCATGCCTCCACTTTGGCCAATGGCTCCACTTCGGCAAGCCTCCACTTCGGCGTGCCTCCACTTCGGTGTGCCTTCACTTTGGCAAGCCTCCACTTCGGCACGCATCCACTTCGGCCAATGACTCCACTTCGGCCAATGGCTCCACTTCGGCAAGCGTCCACTTCGGCGTGCCTCCACTTCGGCATGCCTCCACTTCGGCCAAGCTCCACTTCAGCCAACGCCTCCACTTCGGCCAATGGCTTCGGCCAATGAGCTTCACTTCGGCCAACGAGCTTGCTTTGGCCATGATACGGATCCACTTAGGGACGATACGAGCTTGCTTCTGCCGAAGTTAATTCTATACGAAGCTGTCTGGCCGAAGTCAAATCTATACAAAGCTGCCTGGCCGAAGTCATTTCTATGCGGAGCTGTTTGGCCGAAGTCAATTCTATGCAAAGCTGTCTGGCCGAAGTTAAATCTATACGAAGCTGCCTGGCCAAAGTCATTTCTATACGGGGCTGTCTGGCCGAAGTCAGTTTTATACGAAGCTGTCTGGCCGAAGTCAAATCTATACGAAGCTGTCTGGCTGAAGTCAAATCTATACAAAGCTACCTGGCTGGCTCAAACTAGTATATATATTTATGTACATCTCTCGAAAAAGGGATCCGCAAATTACTTTGCAAAAATCCTAGACTTTTTGCTCTACAAACACTTGTACGAAAACCTTTTTGAAACAGCTTAATAAAAACCATCTTTGGATCTTCGCTTTCGTGGTTCATACGCAGAAATTTCATCCCTCTTAACAACCTCTAACAAATCTAATTGTGTTGATTTCGACTCCCACAATTTGGCGCTAGAAGGAGGGGGAATTTAAACTTTCTTACTCCAAGGAACCATCGTACGAACGATCCAAAGAAGATGACCGACGACGGAGCAAGAAGAACTGACGATCCTCAGGACATCGTGGCCGATGGATCCGAAGAGAAAGATGCACCTGTGCTTGCAGCTTTGGAGACGAGCCCGCAGGCCCTGACTCAGATAAAGACGATGCTAGAGACGCTGCTCAAAAAGGCGGAGGGGCAGGATAAGCTGAACACGACGATGGCCGACAAGCTGGAAGTCCTTGCGACGGCAAGCCGAACCCGAGGTAGGGGCTCAGTAGTTGACCTAATAAGGCGCCCCCTTTGATGTCTCAGTCCAACGGCCCTTGATTTCTCGATGCCTCACCACGCGCCGAGAACCCAAGGCAGACTACTTCCTCCGAACCAACCAATTGAAACCGCCGAACTGAATGCAGCACCGCAAGAGACAAACACTCAGACTGTGGACAGAACGAATCCGGTGATCAACCTGGAGGACAACCAAGAGGGTGAACACGACTTGGAACACCACCGCGAAGCTGAACTCGCAGGTGCAACCCGAACTCGAATCGAACGAAGCAATACCAGCCTCGGCCATGATCAAGACTTCACCGAGGAAGAGGAGGACATCCTCTGGGCCCAACGAGCCCAGATCGAAGAAGAGCAAAAAGCGATAGTCCAAGCCCAGAAGGAGGAGATGGCCAAGATTCGGGCCGGCATGGAGCGAGCTACCGCTTAGATGAGATTCATTCGATCTCAGGTGCATAGGGCTACGAGCAAGGCTCCCGAACTTGACCGAGTGCTTGAAGAAGCACAGAACATCCCGTTCACGACTCGAATTACTAAGGCAAGGGTTTCTGATCCGGGGAAGATGAAGATACCGGTTTACCAAGGAAAAGCTGATCCAAAATAGCACTTGACCACCTTCGCAATAGCAATGCGATGAGCAAACTTCAGAGAAGGAGAAAAAGACGCTGGTCAATGTCTCCTATTCGTTGAGCACCTTAAAGGGCCAGCTCTACAATGGTTCTCTAGGCTGGGAAGAAATTCGATCGACAATTTTAATCAGCTGTCGTCGGCATTCCTCAAACACTTTGCTATATTCATGGAGCGCCGAACATCCGATGCGGATCTATGGACCATGGGACAAGGACAAAACGAGACGTTACGAACTTTCGTCGAACGATTCAAGTCATTACTGTCAAAGGTAGAAGGCATAAGTGACGAAGCCGCGTTGCAAGCATTGAAGAAAGCCCTGTGGTTCGACTCAGATTTTCGGAAGGAGATTGCACTAAACGCTCCAACCACGATCCAGGATGCATTGCATCGAGCAACGGACTTCGCCTCCAACAAAGAAGAAGTAAAGATCCTGGCCCAGGAGCACGGAAAGGCAAAGTCCACGAACTATCTTCCCTCTCCCCCGAACCCACCGAACAACAGAAAGGGCAGCCAAGGTTCTGGATACATCCAACACGAAGGAGGATTCAAAGGAGCCCATAACTGCCAAGTTGACTCGTCAGGATACGGCCAAGGACGAGGCCAAGGCCGAGGAAGAGGTACATGGAGTATCACGTGGACCAGGGGCCAAGGGACTTACGACGAAACAGCATATTGCGAACATCACCATATCTTCGGACATTCGACTGCAAATTGCCGTATTCTGGGCTTAAAACTCGCTGCAAAGTTGGCAGCTGGCAAACTCAAAGGTGGTATTAGCCTCAAGGATTTTGACATGGATACCAACGCGAACCTCTCCGAGCAGGTGAATGAAGACCTTCCTAAGCGAGGGAGGCAAGATGACGACGCCCCGTAAGCTGGGACAAGAAGAATAATAAATATGATAATGGGCGGATCTCACTATTGCTCAGATAGCGTCTCGTCGATTAAAAATTTTCAACGGCGAGCCGATGTCAGCGTTAACTGGTCCGCGCCTTCCAAGTTCCCAAATGACATAATCACGTTTGAGGAAAGAGAAACTACAGGAATCGACAAACCTCACGATGACCCTCTCGTAATCGAGCTAATCATCAACGATTGCGATGTGGCAAGAGTATTGGTAGACACGGGAAGCACGGTGGACATAATCTTCAAAGAGACTCTCAGAAGAATGAACGAAAATGACAATTGGATTCTCCGGAGAAACCATTGACTGGATTCTCCGGAGAAACAAAAATGACAATTGGAACAATCAAGCTACCTGTTCGGGCTGGAGAAATAACCAAAATCGTGGAATTTTCGGTGGCTGATCACCCGGCAATCTACAAGGTCATCATAGGAACCCCTAGGTTAAATACGATGCGCACCGTGGCCTCAACATACCACATGTTCATAAAGTTCCCAATGCCTAATGGAATCCAAACCATTCGTGGAAATCAGAAGGAGTCTCGAATTTGTGTTATGGCCGAGCATAAGCTCAGAAATCCCGTAGCAGAACTTAACACGAATACGAAGGAGAAGAGAGCCAAGCCGAACCAGCAACCTAGGAACGAGCTATCAAAGCAAAGTTTTACGGATCACTGAGTTACTTTACATGAACTACGGGGCGGCTTGATCCCTGCAAAGGGTACGTAGACAGCTCATCTTCGGATGGTTTCAGCTGCCCCCTCTTTAAAAAAGGGGGGAGTGGGTATGTATACTCGTATACTCCCACCTTTATAATAGGTTATACGTCTACTTAACGCAAGCTTTTCAAAGCTAAAATCATCATATCACATCCATCACGGATTACTAAAGCCTTAATAAAAGCAGGCATCCCATTCGCATCCTCATCTCATCTCACTCTCGTTGCTGCTGGCCACAGCAACGAACTACTACATCCTTTATGGATCTTGGCTAGGTAGTAGAAGCAAGAGACGAGCCAACATCTTGGCTAGGCAGTAGAAGCAAGAGACGAGCCAACATCTTGGCTAGGCAGTAGAAGCAAGAGACGAGCCAACATCTTGGCTAGGCAGTTGAAGCAAGAGACGAGCCAGCATCTCGGCTCGGCCGCAGGGAGAAGTGAGTGATGAGCCAACGTTTGGCTAGGCGACAAGCCAACACTTGGCTCGGCAGCAAGGAGAAGTAATGACGAGCCAACATGTTGGCAAACCAACAAACGGTGACGAGCCAACATGTTGGCAAACCATTTCTCTGGCTCGGAATTAGGAGAAACAGGCGAGACAAACGACGAACCGGCTCACCGATGGTCCAGTGAAGCAACGAGCCCAATATCTTATTGGGCCGAGGCAACAAGCCATAAGAGATTGGTGGGCCAAGATAACGAGCTAAAGAAAGAAGCCCGCATCCGAGCCGGAGAAAGGAAGTTTTCCTTATTCCTTTAGGAAAAAGGCCTAGCCGACCTATTCTTGTATAAATAAAACATGTACCCCTTTGAAAAGGGATCCGAAAATTGACCTAGCTGAACACTTATGACTTTACAAACAGCTTTCAAAATAGCTTGAATAAAATCTCCATCTTTGGATCTCTGTTCTTGGTTTCTTTACATAGAAGTTTGTCGAAACCCTAAATTCTTCTTACAAGTTTTGGTTGTGCGAGTTTCGACTCCCACAATTTGGCGCCGTCTGTGGGAGTCTCAAACTTTCTGACACCTAAGAACCACCGAATACGTGATCTGAAGCAATGACTACCGACAGAGATCGGGGCGGCGATGACGCAAGCAATACTGGCATCGATCCTCCTAGGACAGGAACCAATCTGCCTCTGGCGAACACGGAAGGCACCTCGGAAGCGCTAACAGAGTTGTAAAACATGATGACCACGTTGCTGAAGAAGGCCGAGGAGCAAGATAAGCTGAACAGCTCGCTGACGGAGAGAATTGAGACACTGGCAACGGAGAGCCGAGCCAGAAACACACGATCCAGAGGAATTGGTTCGACCATGAACCCATCCATTAGCGGAATAACAAGACGACTTGGCTTAAACCCGACACCCCTGGATTTCTCAACACCACTCGATGTACCGAGAAATTTGGGAGGACTGCCACCGCCATATCCAACTAACGAGCAAACACCCGCGGTGACAAGATCAAATATCACTGAGCCACCTCAACTGATCCGAGGAGGAAGGGGAGCCAGCGTTGAACATAACCTACGCACCGATGCTGGGTCCGCTGCGGCAATCGTCCTCGATGAAGGAGACCACGGCGAAGAAAACCTCGTTGACAAAAGGAGAATGCACTCAAAATTATAACTCATTAGATCGTGACATATGTCATTTTAATTAAGATGATGACACGTGTTAATATACTAACGTATAAAGTTAATTTTAATTTAAATAATATTTCTTTTTTATCTAAAAGTTAAAAAAAAATACATCATCGCAAAAAAAAAATGTCCTAACGTAACAAAAAAAAAGTCAATATCCTTTTGTAAAAAAAATTGTCATTAAAAAAAAGGGAAAATTGGTAAACAAAATGTCACTAAAAAGGTCAAAGGAAAATTTGTAAAAAATATCATTAAAAAAAGGTAAAAGAGAAAATTTGTAAAAAATATCATTAAAAAAAAAGAAAATATTTTTTCATGTCAATACGTTTAAAAAAAAAAAAATGCCATAACTAATCGAGAAATAAAGGAAAAAAATACATCATTGGAAAAATTTGTAAAAAAAAATGTCATTAAATAAAGGTAAATCGGAAAATTTGTAAAAAATGTTATTAAAAAAAGGTAGAAGGGAAAATTTGTAAAATAAAAATATCATTAAAAAAGAAAAATTTGTTTCATGTCAATACGTTTGAAAACAAAAAAAAAGGAAAAATGTCTTAACTAATCGAGAAAGAAAAGAAAAAAAATACATCATTCAAGCAAATCATGAATTCAAGAGTTCCACAAATCGATCAAAGCTATTTTACTTTAAACTTTGCCCAACGTGAGTGTACACGTAGGAAAAATCGTAACTCACCAGATCGTGACATGTGTTAATTTTAATTGAGATTATGACACGTGTCAATATATTAATATAAAAATATAAATTTTCTTTCTCTACATTATTTATTTCTTAAATCAAAGTGTAGTGTAACTAAAAGGAAATAATAGTCTAAAAAAAAAAACATGTTATTAAAAAAAATTAAAAGGAAATAGTAAATCAAAAAGACTAAAAAAGAAAAATTAGACAAATCTTATTATATAAAGGAGAATGCACTCAAAATTATAACTCATTAGATCGTGATATGTGTCATTTTAATTGAGATGATGACACGTGTTAATATACTAACGTTTAAAGTTAATTTTAATCTTAATAATATTTCCTTTTTATCTAAAAGTTAAAAGAAAAATACATCATCGCAACAAAAAAAAATGTCCTAACGTAACAAAACAAAATTAATATCCTTCTGTAAAAAAAATTTTCATTAAAAAAAAAGAAAATTTGTAAACAAAATTTCACTAAAAAGGTAAAAGGAAAATTTCTAAAAAATGTCATTAAAAAAAGGTCAAAGAGAAAATTTGTAAAAATATATTATTAAAAAAGAGAAAAAATTTGTTTCATGTCAATACGTTTAAAAAAAAAAAAAAAAAAAAATGTCATAACTAATCGAAAAAGAAAAGAAAAAAATACATCGTCGGAAAAATTTGTAAAAAAAAAATGTCATTAAATAAAGGTAAATGGGAAAATTTGTAAAAAATGTTATTAAAAAAAAAGTAAAAGGGAAAATTTGTAAAAAAAAAATATCATTTAAAAAGAAAAATTTGTTTCATGTCAATACGTTTAAAAAAAAAAAAAAGGAAAAATGTCATAACTAATCGAGAAAGAAAAGAAAAAAAATACATCATTCAAGCAAATCATGAATTCAAGAGTTCCACAAATCGATCGAAGCTATTTTACTTTAAATTTTACCCAACGTGAGTGTACACGTAGGCAAAATCGTAACTCACCAGATCGTGACATGTGTTACTTTTAATTGAGATTGTGACACGTGTCAATATATTAATATAAAAATATAAATTTTCTTTCTCTACATTATTTATTTCTTAAATCAAAGTGTAGTGTAACTAAAAGGAAATAATAGTCTTAAAAAAATAAAACATGTTATTAAAAAAAATTAAAAAGAAATAGTAAATCAAAAAGACTAAAAAAGAAAAATTAGACAAATCTTATTATATAAAGGAGAATGGACTCAAAATTATAACTCATTAGATCGTGATATGTGTCATTTTAATTGAGATGATGACACGTGTTAATATACTAACGTATAAAGTTAATTTTAATCTTAATAATATTTCCTTTTTATCTAAAAATTAAAAGAGAAATACATCATCGCAACAAAAAAAAATGTCCTAACGTAACAAAAAAAAAAGTCAATGTCCTTCTGTAAAAAAAATTGTCATTAAAAAAAAAGAAAATTTGTAAACAAAATTTCACTAAAAAGGTAAAAGGAAAATTTGTAAAAAATGTCATTAAAAAAAGGTAAAAGATAAAATTTGTAAAAAAATATCATTAAAAAAGAGGAAAAATTTGTTTCATGTCAATACGTTTAAAAACAAAAAAAGAAAAAATGTCATAACTAATCGAGAAAGAAAGGGAAAAAATACATCATCGGAAAAATTTGTAAAAAAAAATGTCATTAAATAAAGGTTAATGGGAAAATTTGTAAAAAATGTTATTAAAAAAAAAGTAAAAGGGAAAATTTGTAAAAAAAAAATATCATTTAAAAAAGAAAATTTGTTTCATGTCAATACGTTTAAAAACAAAAAAAAAAGGAAAAATGTCATAACTAATCGAGAAAGAAAAGAAAAAAAAATACATCATTCAAGCAAATCATGAATTCGATAGTTCCACAAATCGATCAAAGCTATTTTACTTTAAATTTTGCCCAACGTGAGTGTGACACGTAGGCAAAATCGTAACTCACTAGATCGTGACATCTGTTAATTTTAATTGAGATTGTGACACGTGTCAATATATTAATATAAAAATATAAATTTTCTTTCTCTACATTATTTATTTCTTAAATCAAAGTGTAGTGTAACTAAAAGGAAATAATAGTCTAAAAAAAAAAACATGTTATTAAAAAAAATTAAAAGAAAATAGTAAATCAAAAAGACTAAAAAAGAAAAATTAGACAAATCTTATTATATAAAGGAGAATGCACTCAAAATTATAACTCATTAAATCGTGATATGTGTCATTTTAATTGAGATGATGACACGTGTTAATATACTAACGTTTAAAGTTAATTTTAATCTTAATAATATTTCCTTTTTATCTAAAAGTTAAAAGAAAAATACATCATCGCAACAAAAAAAAATGTCCTAACGTAACAAAACAAAATTAATGTTCTTCTGTAAAAAAAATTGTCATTAAAAAAAAGGAAAATTTGTAAACAAAATTTCACTAAAAAGGTAAAAGAAAAATTTCTAAAAAATGTCATTAAAAAGAGGTCAAAGAAAAAATTTGTAAAAAAATATCATTAAAAAAGAGGAAAAATTTGTTTCATGTCAATACGTTTAAAAAAAAAATAAAAAAAAAATGTCATAACTAATCGAAAAAGAAAAGAAAAAAATACATCGTCGGAAAAATTTGTAAAAAAAAAATGTCATTAAATAAAGGTAAATGGGAAAATTTGTAAAAAATGTTATTAAAAAAAAAGTAAAAGGGAAAATTTGTAAAAAAAAAATATCATTTAAAAAGAAAAATTTGTTTCATGTCAATACGTTTAAAAACAAAAAAAAAAACAAAAATGTCATAACTAATCGAGAAAGAAAAGAAAAAAATACATCATTCAAGCAAATCATGAATTCAAGAGTTCCACAAATCGATCGAAGCTATTTTACTTTAAATTTTACCCAACGTGAGTGTACACGTAGACAAAATCGTAACTCACCAGATCGTGACATGTGTTACTTTTAATTGAGATTGTGACACGTGTCAATATATTAATATAAAAATATAAATTTTCTTTCTCTACATTATTTATTTCTTAAATCAAAGTGTAGTGTAACTAAAAGGAAATAATAGTCTAAAAAAAATAAAACATGTCATTAAAAAAAATTAAAAGGAAATAGTAAATCAAAAAGACTAAAAAAGAAAAATTAGACAAATCTTATTATATAAAGGAGAATGGATTCAAAATTATAACTCATTAGATCGTGATATGTGTCATTTTAATTGAGATGATGACACGTGTTAATATACTAATGTATAAAGTTAATTTTAATCTTAATAATATTTCCTTTTTATCTAAAAGTTAAAAGAAAAATACATCATCGCAACAAAAAAAAAATGTCCTAACGTAACAAAAAAAAAGTCAATGTTCTTCTGTAAAAAAAATTGTCATTAAAAAAAAAGAAAATTTGTAAACAAAATTTCACTAAAAAGGTAAAAGGAAAATTTGTAAAAAATGTCATTAAAAAAAGGAAAAAGAGAAAATTTGTAAAAAAATATCATTAAAAAAGAGGAAAAATTTGTTTCATGTCAATACGTTTAAAAACAAAAAAAGAAAAAATGTCATAACTAATCGAGAAAGAAAGGAAAAAAATACATCATCGGAAAAATTTGTAAAAAAAAATGTCATTAAATAAAGGTTAATGGGAAAATTTGTAAAAAATGTTATTAAAAAAAAGTAAAAGGGAAAATTTGTAAAAAAAAATATCATTTAAAAAAGAAAATTTGTTTCATGTCAATACGTTTAAAAACAAAACAAAAAAATGTCATAACTAATCGAGAAAGAAAAGAAAAAAATACATCATTCAAGCAAATCATGAATTCGAGAGTTCCACAAATCGATCAAAGCTATTTTACTTTAAATTTTGCCCAACGTGAGTGTGACACGTAGGCAAAATCGTAACTCACTAGATCGTGACATCTGTTAATTTTAATTGAGATTGTGACACGTGTTAATATATTAATATAAAAATATAATACATCATCGCCAAAAAAAAATGTCGTAACATAACCAAAAAAAATCAATGTCCTTCTGTAAAAAAAAATTGTCATTAAAAAAGGAAAAATTTGTAAACAAAATGTCACTAAAAAGGTAAAAGGAAAATTTGTAAAAAATGTCATTAAAAAAAGGTAAAAGGGAAAATTTGTAAAAAAAAATATCATTAAAGAAGAAATATTTGTTTCATGTCAATACGTTTTAAAACAAAAAAGGAAAAATGTCATAACTAATCGAGAAAGAAAAGAAAAAAAAATACATCATTCAAGCAAATCATGAATTCGATAGTTCCACAAATCGATCAAAGCTATTTTACTTTAAATTTTGCCCAACGTGAGTGTGACACGTAGGCAAAATCGTAACTCACCAGATCGTGATATGTGTTAATTTTAATTGAGATTGTGACACGTTTCAATATATTAATATAAAAATATAAATTTTCTTTCTCTACATTATTTATTTCTTAAATCAAAGTGTAGTGTAACTAAAAGAAAATAATAGTCTAAAAAAAAATAAGACATGTTATTAAAAAAAATTAAAAGGAAATAGTAAATCAAAAAGACTAAAAAAGGAAAATAAGATAAATTATTTATAATTGTAGTGTAACTAAAATAAAATAATAGTCAAAAAAAGAAAATAAGACATTATTAAAAAATTAAAAGGGAATACTAAATAAAAAAACTAAAAAAGTAAAATAAGACAAATTATTTCCAATTTCTAAAAGTATTAGTGCGGCATATAAAAAATTGATATTTATGAGATTACGACATGTTTTGTTAATACTTTTAAATTTATTTACTAATATATTTTGTTAATTTTATTACTATTTGTTTAACACTAATGACATATATAGACATAAATTTGATAGAATGCATTATGCATATATTATTTTGATATGAAAATTTTGGGTATTATTGATTGACAAGGAATGCATGGAGTAAAAATATGGTTTTAATATTATGGATGAAATACATGAGTTGTATTGCGAGAGGAAATACGTGGAATTGAAATTCAGTTGAAACAAAGTTACTAATCAACATCTAAAATAAGTGTGCGAGTAACAATTAAAATCTAAATATTTACATCAACAAGATTTAACATATATTTCTTACATATTCATAAATTTTATCTTTATTAAATTTAATCGATTACCGACATGTTTTACTTTATTTTTTATCATTTATAAATAAGTTATAATTAAAATCTCGTGTATTACGTGGATTCTAATCTAGTTATTTATAAAAGTGATTATTTTATATAGGTGTCGAGCGGATGGAAAACAAAAGAAGTCCGTGTTGATCCATAATTATAAACGTCAGCTTTTACTGGGACTATAAAATATGGTCCACTTAAATTGCTCTAACTAATTATAAATAAATAATATGTATACGTACAAGAATGTTAAAGATGTGTTTTACACATTTCAACGTAGGCGGTGATTGGATACATAAGTTGCGGTGATCGACCTATAAGGCTATAACTAATCGATAATGTAACGCTCCCTTGGGAAGCAAAAATACGCAGATCGGATAATACTTGAAACGTATATGGACATATATTTCTGATATATTGCTTTTGTTTGGTTATTTTCTCCAGGTTAACGTTGATATGATATCTGCCTTTTCACCTTTTTCTTCCACACCTCATTTTTGTTTTCTCGCCTTCTTCAACACCTTTTACATCTTGCAAGTTGTAAATCAAACATTGCATAAAAGGAAAACTTTTATAAAAAATTGTGTACAAGAAATAAAATAAATATATTGTTTTAAATATTTAGTATTAGCACAACTGGAAAAACTAAAACTTAATTTTTATTTTTAGGAAATTAAAATAATAATTAACATGATATGATTTTTGTCAAAAAAACATTAGAATTCAAAAGTAAAATAATATTTAGTTTATTATATTTCCTCTTCTCTTTATCAATTTATATATAAATTTTTTTTTACCAACCTCACAATCAATTAAAAAACGATTCTTTGATTAATTGTCCAATTAGAGAAAAAGGAGTATACAAAAAAATCATTTAAAAATATAATTATGGAAAAACAGGTTAAACAATATGCTTGAAAATTTTTAAAAGCGAGAAATATGAGAACCTGTCTCGAAACAGACCAATCTTATCTAGCAGATTGGAGAAAACATGCCCCTCCTCTGAAGATTCAAATTGAAACCAATTTAGCAATATCTGTCTCGAAGATTTGACAATCTATCGTTCGGATAATAATATTCTACATGACCCATAGTAATGCTTCCATCTCCGAGTGAAGACGCGATAAAATTCCGTCTTTGACATTTAGCTCCTAAAAATACAGTTTATCATTTGTCTGTAAACAAATCCACCCAATACCACATGTGATTTTCCACGAACCATCAACTCGACACTTGAGAGACCTTAGATTCCTCTCATCATTTGCTTCCATAATGATGGCATGTGCAAGAGATTATTGTGATTCCTTCAATGTGGAGTATTCATTAATTGCATGATTTGTAATTTCTGGGGTTCATGTTGAGCCCCTTGAAACACCATTTTTTCCTCATTTTCCAAAGGAACCACAAAATACACATAGAAAGACTCGGTTGGTCATTGTTTGAAATCTGAAATCTTGCTTCTTATAGAGTTCGATCACTGCTTAGTGTAGAACTGGTTCAAGAAGTCATTTGTACTCATCCCAAGTAGTGATAAATTGAGGGGCTATACACTTCATCCATCTAAGTGCTTTGTCACTTAGAGAAAAAGAGAACAACTTGCATTTGAAGTAGTCACCAGGAACTCTACTACATGAGTTGTGCTACAAATCTCCTCAAAGCTGTCGATATGGTCAAGATGATGCTCAGTGGGCAAACCATGTAATTGGTTTTGTTTCACCAAGGCTATGATTTGAGCTTTGATCTCGAAATCATTCCTTTGAGAGAAAGGTGGACGAATTGGATTTATGTCCAAGAAGAAAGCATCTGAAGAGTCGAAGTCACCAATGGTTTTGTGTTGTTGATGATGAGCATATGACGCTTGTCTTTGAAACAAGGGCTGTTGAAATTGTGGATTTCCTTGGTAGATGAAGTGTTGAGCATGTTGATGATTTGCTAAATTCACGGGAGGCATGAGATGATGATCATGTACACATGCTGGAGGATTCCGAACACCACCCAATGGAGGCGGATCCTGAATGTCTTCATGGGCAGGCTGGTCATCTTGAGCTCCACCACGAGGTTACTGCAAAGAGAGCAACATTGGAATTGGCTACTGATTGAGCAGCAGCAGCAACTCGTTTTTCTTCAATTTGATTGTTTTGATTTCCTAGTTCAGCCATCCTTTGTTGTCTTTGTTTTCGAAGAGTTCATTCGAGTTTATTTATATCTTGCTCGGGCTCAATTAATTTCTTTGTACTAGATCTCCTAGTCATGCACCTAAAACACACAAAAGAACAAAATCAGATTCTTAAAAGCGAAAATAAAACAGAAAAATAAAAATAGAAAATTAAACGTTCTAAACTAAATTTTAGTCAAAAATTCAAAGGCAATATTATTCAATTCCACGGCAACGGCACCAAAAAATTTGATGTGCGTCAGTTTTACCCAACCTAGAAACTCACTACAAGTGCACATCAATCACAATTAGTATGGATAAGGAATCAAATCAATATGGACTAGGCAACTATACTACGAATTGTAATAAATCAAATCAAATTAGAACAAAATAAGGATGTTTTGTGATCAATAAGAAACTAAATAAAATAACAAGTTAGAGGTAAATTCAATAATAGAAAAGTGTTAGAAGTTAAGATATTCGTAGAGAATCATGCAACGATAATAAAGATTGATTTCATGGATTTAGATAAAAACAATCTAGAACACAGAACATGAAGGAATAGTTTTTCCACTTTCGTGGCTCCAACCACTATGCTTTAACAATCTAATAGACTCTACTTTCAATGGTTATTGATGCACTCTTATTTTAGCATCTTTAACACACATTTTACTTAGTTTTAATAGACATTAGACTTGTATTTTACATCTTTTCTTCATTTTAGGTTCCATTTAGTTTAGACTGAGTCTCACCTAGACTTCATTTCTTGCATTTGCATTTATTTGGTCTTTTATAGGTTCAATGGAAGTCTAGGAGCAAGAGGGAACAAATGGAGGAGAAGAACTACAAAGTAGAAGGAAACACTGATGCAGGCTGCATCGACCGAACCACCTAGAACCGGTCAATCGGGTAGGTCGATGGTGCACGTAGGCAGCAGCTCTAATGCACGCTGCATCGACCGGGGCACCTGGATCTGGTCAATGGCATTGGTCGATGGCAACAACACTAGGAAGCGTCCCACACGCTGGTCTAGTCCCCATCGACCGTGCACTCTCCTTTTGGTCGATGGGCCAGGTCGATGGCAGGCGCATATCCGGGGTTGACCCGGGTACATTTATCATTTCCTATATAATGTTTTAGACACATAAAGAAACCCTAAGAATTTTTTCTCTCTAAGTGTTTGCCTAGGATTTGTTATTTCTCTTATTTTTTATTACTTGTCTCTCTTGTTCAAAGTTTGAATCTTTGATGGTTTGAAGTTTTCTTAATCATTCCACATCTCTAATCATGTTTATTGCATCACTAGTCTTAGTCTTGATGTTTAGCATTTGCATGTGGGAGTAGTGATCTTATGGATTGTGGATTAGGTGGATTAAAGTGATTAGAAGTTGGGTTATGGTGTATTAGGCTTAGACTATAGATAATCCTTCGTATGAGATGGAATCAAAGCTAGATTTGACTTGATGGTAATTAGGCCTCCACAAAATATTGATGATAAATGGGAAATCAAGTCTAGCTTGATAAATATGGTGCAAAGCCATAGATTCTTGGGGTTTGTTGGGGTCGGTTTTCACCCAATCAAGATCAATGGTTAGAAGCACTAAGTATGGGTGTTAGACCTAGCCAAGTGGAGAGAAAGCCTAGCCAAAGATGGAGACGAGCCAAACACTGGCTCGGCGACAGAGGCAAGATGGAGATGAGCCAAACACTGGCTCGGCGACAGAGGCAAACAGGGACGAGCCATACACTGGCTCGGCGACAGAGACAAATAGTGACAAGCCAAATGCTTGCTCGGCATCAGCAACCCCTGGCTCGGCATCGGGAGGAAATGGTGACGAACCAAACACTTGGTAACGAACCAACATGTTGGCGAACCAGCAAATGGTGACGAGCCAACATGTTGGCAGACCAACAAACGGTGACGAACCAACATGTTGGCGAACCAGCAAACGGTGATGAGCCAACATGTTGGCAGACCAACAAACGGTGACGAGCCAACATGTTGGCAAACCAACATACAGTGACGAGCCAACATGTTGGCAAACCAACAAACAGTGACGAGCCAACATTCTGGCGAACCAGCAAACGATGACGAGCCAAAGAACTGACGAACCAACTCCCTGGCTCGGCATCAAGGAGAAGCAGGCGAAGAGCCAACTCCCTGGCTCGGCATCAAGGAGAAGCAGGCGAAGAGCCAACTCCCTGGCTCGACATCAAGGAGAAGCAGGTGATGAGCCAACTCCCTGGCTCGGCATCAAAGAGAAGCAGGCGACGAGCTGACTCCCTGGCTCGGCATCAAGGAGAGGCAGGCGACGAGCCAGCCCACCGATGACCCAATGAAGCAACAAGCCCAATATCTTGATGGGACGAGGCAACAAGCCACATGATATTGGTGGGCCGAGGCCACGAGGCAAAGAAAGAAGCCCACAAATTTCCACCGCCTTAGAAGAAATCGGGAAGAAAGGAAATCCCGACGAATAAGGAAGTTTTCTTTTATCCTTTAGAAAAAGGCCTAGCCGACTTATTTTTGTATAAATAGACATATACCCCTTTGAAAAAGGGGAGATCAATTTTACCTAGCAAAACACTTGTTACTTTCTCGGCAGACAGCTTTCTAAACAGCTTGAATAAAGACACCATCTTTGGATCTCTGTTCTTGTGTTTCTTTTCATAGAAGTTTATCGAAGCCCTAAATTTCCCTTACCAAATTTAGTTGTGCTAGTTTCAACTCCCACAATTTGGCGCCGTCTTTGGGGAGTCTCAAACTTTCTGACACCTAAGAACCACCGAATACGAGATATGAAACAATGACCACCGATGGAGACCGAAGCGGTGAAGACACGAGCAACATTGGCATCGATCTTCTTGGAGCGAGAATCAATCCGCCGCCAGCAAACACGGATGGCACCTCAGAAACACTGACAGAGCTGAAGAACATGATGACCACGTTGCTGAAGAAGGCGGAGGAGCAAGACAAGCTGAATAGCTCGCTGACGGAAAGAATTAAGATGCTGGCAATAGAGAATTACATGACTCGGAGGCACAGGTTTGACACTAAATCCATCCCTGGATTTCTCAACACCACGTGACGCACCAAGGACTTTGGGAGGACTGCCACCACCATATCCAACCAACGAGCAAACACCCACGGCGACCATATCAAATATCATCGATCCACCTCGACTGATCTGAGGAGCAAGGGGAACCAGAAGCGGATATGACCTACGCACCGACGGTGGATCGGCTCCAGCAATCGTTCTCGATGAAGAAGGAGACCACAGTGCAAAATTTCTCACTAACGAGGGATTTGCACCAACAATGACAGGAGCCCGAATCAGCGAGGGAGACATTAACCTAAACCGAGCCAGGAATTTAGCAGAGGAAGAAGAAAACGTCCTATGGGTTCAATGGGCGCATTACGCTGATGAGCCGAAAACGATGAGCCGCGCCCAGAGAGAAGAGTTGGACGAAATCCGAGCCTCCTTGGACCGTGCCACTGCTGAGATGAAAGCCATGAGGTCCCAGGTTCACAAGGCAACCAGTAAAGTCCCGGAGATTGACCGCGTACTGGAAGAGGCACACAATACACCGTTTACAACCCGGATTACCAAGGCAAGGATTTCCAACCCAGAAAAGATCAAAGTTTCAGTTTACGAAGGGACAACCGACCCAAAGGAACACATAACGGCGTTTATCATAGCAATGGGCCGAGCTAATTTCAGAGAAAAGGAGAGAGATGTCGGTTTCTGCCTCCTATTTGTTGAGCATTTAAAGGGTGCAGCCCTCCAATGGTTTTCCAGACTGGAGCAGAACTCCATTGACAATTTCCAGCAGTTTTCTGCCGCCTTCCTGAAGCATTACTCAATGTTTATGGATTGAGGAGCCTCTGATGCCGACCTCTGGACATTAACTCAAGGACCTACGGAGACATTACAAAGTTTCATGGGAAGATTCAAAGTAGTGATGTCAAAGGTCGAGGGCATAAGCGATAAAGCCGCCGTGCTTGCACTAAAAAGGACGTTGTGGTACGAATTGGAGTTTCGAAAAGAAATCGCCTTGAACGCGCCGCTATCAATCCAAGACGCGCTGCACCAAGCCTCAGATTTCATAGTCAATGAAGAAGAGATGAAGGTGTTGTCTCAGAAGTATGCAGTTGCCAAAACGACGAACCGTTCTTTCCAAACCTCAAAGCCGCCACCTCACAAGAAGAGTAATCAAGGAGGTGGATATGTACACCACGAGAAACCTAATTTCAGAGGAGCCCACAACTACCAAGTAGGAGTACGCCGAGGCAAAACTCCATGGAATACGTGGACACGAAATCAGAGTTCGTACGACGAAAAAGCTTATTGCGAGTATCATCACATGCACAGTCACTCAACTGAAAACTGCGGAACCCTAGGAATAAAGCTCACGGAAAAGTTGGTGGCCGAAGAACTTGGTAACGCTGTCAGCCTGAAAGACTTCGAGCGAGAAGATGAGAAGGATTAGCCGAACCAGACAAATCAAAATGGCGACCCTCCCAAGCAAGGAAGGCGAGATGACGAGGCGACGCAGTCAGGTTCTCGAAGAAGAATAAATATGATAATGGGAGGATCACAATACAGTTCAGACACGGTGTCATCAACCAAAGCATTCCAGCGGCGAGCTGATGCAAGTGTCAACTGGTCGGCCCCCTCCAAACTCTCCAACGACATCATCTTGTTCGAAGAAAGGGAAACCACCGGCATTGACCGACCATATAATGACCCCCTCGGGATAGAATTGATCATCGACGATTGCGACGTCGCCCGAGTCCTGATAGACACAGGAAGCTCCGTAGATGTGATTTTTTGGGAAACTTTCAGATGGATGAACATAGACCTGTCCAAAATCACGGCCGCGCCAAAGCCTTTAACCGGATTCTCTGGAGAAACAACCATGACTCTTGGAACAATAAAACTCCCCGTCCGAGCTGAAGAAGTAACCAAGATAGTGGAGTTTTTGGTTGCAGATCATCCTGCGATCTACAATGTGATTATGGGTACCCCCTGGATAAATTCCATGCGAGCCGTACCATCGACCTATCACCTCTGCATCAAATTTTCGACCCCCGCAGGAGTCAAAACAATTTGGGGAAACCAAAAAGAGTCCCGCATTTGTTTCCTAGCCGAGCACAAACTCAGGAACCTAGTCACAGACACCACAACCAAGCGAAAGAAGATGAAGACTGATAGAGAACCCGAGAAGGAGTTGGCAAAACTCTTATAGCAATTACAGATCACCGAGGATCGTGAGAGGAAGAGCAAACCTACTTGCGACCCCGTCACTTCGGTAAACATTGATGGCAATCACCCAGAGCGTTGCGTTGAGATAGGGGTCGCGCTGAAAAATCCAATAAAAGGAGAGCTGATTTCTTTCCTTAAAAATAATGTAAATACCTTCGCATGGGAAGCAGAGGACATGCCCAACATCAGCATCAACGTGACATGCCACGAGCTAAATGTGGACCCGACCTTCAAACAGAAAAGAAGAAAACTTGGGCCAGAAAGAGCACAAGCAGTAAATGACGAGGTGGAAAGACTACTACGCGTGGGGTCGATAGTCGAAGCAAGGTACCCAGACTGGCTCGCTAACCCTGTAGTGGTTAAAAAGAAGAATGGGAAGTGGCGTGTATGCGTGGATTTCACCGACCTGAACAAGGCCTGCCCAAAGGACAGCTTCCCACTTCCACATATCGATCGATTAGTAGAAGCCACAGCAGGTAACAAACTCCTTTCCTTTATGGATGATTTCTCCGGATATAACCAGATCCTGATGAATCCAGACGATCAAGAGAAGACAGCGTTCATCACAGACCGCATAATATATTGCTAAAAAGTGATGCCATTCGGGCTCATTTAGAAGAATGTTTCGAGCAACTAAATCGGCATAACATGAAGCTCAACCCAACCAAGTGTAGATTTGCGGTGACATCCAGAGAGTTCCTTGGATACCTGGTCACTCACCGTCGAATTGAAGCCAACCCAAAGCAGATTGATGCACTCATACAAATGGCATCACCAAAAACAAAGCGCAAAGTCCATAAGCTAACAGGATGGGTCGCCACACTAAATCATTCCGTCTCTCTGTCAACTGACAAGTGTTTGCCTTTCTACGACACACTGCGTGGGAATAAGAAGTTTGAATGGATAGAGAAATGCGAGCAGGCTTTTCAACAGCTGAAAGAATACCTAGCCAGTCCCCCAGTACTTATGAAACAAGTGGAAGGCGAACCATTATTCCTTTACACGGCTGTTTTAGCAACAACAATAAGTGGAGTACTCATCCAGGAGAAGCACAGCGAGCAGAAACCTATTTTCTATGTCAGCCAAACTCTCACCGATGCTGAAACCCGATATCCGCAGATGGAAACGCTGGCAATGTCAGTAATAATCTCCGCCCGGAAGCTGAGACCATACTTCCAATCACATTCAATTATGGTTTTGACTACCTTCCCCCTGCGATCCATCCTGCATAGTCCTAGCCAGTCTAGGAGATTGGCGAAGTGGGCAATAGAGCTAAGCGAATACGACATCGAGTATCGGAGCCGAACCTGTGCGAAATCTCAAGTCCTTGCAGATTTCCTGATAGAACTCCCAGAAGAAGGAATCGAAGAGCCAGCTCTGAGCCCGATTTGGAAGCTCCACGCAGATGGATCATCAAAACAAGGACCTGGAGTGGGAATACAGTTAACCTCTCCAATAGGCGAAATCCTCGAACAGTCATTCTGCTTGGGTTTTCGTGCATCCAATAACAAAGCAGAGTACGAAGCTTTGATTGGAGGAATGAGACTTGCTCTTAGACTCAAGGTTTTGCATGTCCAAGCCTACTATGATTCGCAGCTGGTGGTCAACCAAGTCAGCGGCGAATACACAGCCAGAGATGACCGAATGGAAGCTTATCTAAAGATCGTCAAAGAACTGGCTGCACAGTTTGAAGAGTTCACATTGACACGGATACCACGCGGGGAAAACACTTCGGCAGACGCATTAGCAGCACTAGCATCCACCTCCGATCCAGACCTGAAAAGGATAATCCTAGTAGAATTCATCAAACATCCAAGCATCAACTTCTCTGACTCCGTGAACGCGATCACCCGCTCCCAAACAACCAACCAGGCCAAAGATACAACCGGGGGCGCTGGTGCCACCACTATAGAGGAAGACCAAAACATGTCATCTTCGGCGGAAGACAAGACAATCGAGATAGAGGAAGAGCCCAAAACAGATCCTCCGGACGAAGGTGAAGCAGTCGAGATGGAGGAAGATCCACAACCAACGGAAACAGACTACGGATGTGACAAAGAGTGGATGGGAACAATCCGCGTTTACATCATGGACGGCGAGGTACCATTGGATAAGTGGGCCGCTCGAAAACTCAGAGCTCAAGCTGCTCGATACGTTCTATTAGACGGAAACGTCATTAAGTGGAGATTCTCAGGACCACTGATAGCCTGTGTCGAAGGCACCGAAGCTAGAAAAATCATGGCAGAGGTCCACAGCGGCTCGTGTGGCAACCGCTCTGGCAAAAGAGCTTTAGCAATCAAGATCAAGCGTAATGGTTACTATTGGCTGACTATGGTGAAGGATTGTGAGAAGTTCTCCGCCAGGTGCGAAAAATGCCAACGACATGCCCCGATGATTCACCAACCCACGGAGTTGCTGTCGTCAATCTCAGCGCCCTACCCTTTCATGTGCTGGTCAATGGATATTGTCGGGCCTCTGCATAGGTCCAAGCAGAAGAGGTTTATGCTAGTTTTGATAGATTACTTCTCCAAATGGGTCGAGACAGATTCTTACGCCAACATAAAGGACGCCCAAGTCGAACACTTCGTCTGGAAAAATATCTTATGCCGACATGGAGTTCCATACGAAATCATCACTGATAACGGTTCTCAGTTTATCTCTACAAGGTTCGAAGCTTTCTGCGAAAAATGGAAAATAAGGCTTACCAAGTTTACCCCACGTTATCCACAAGGGAACGGGCAAGCAGAAGCAGTGAACAAGACTATCCAGGACGGCCTGAAAAATGCCTTGATGCAAAGAAGGGACGCTTGGCGGATGAACTCGAAGGAGTATTATGGTCACATAGGACAACCCCACGACGAGCAACCAGAGAAAAACCTTTTGCCCTTGTGTACGGTGCGGAATGTGTTATTCCAACTGAAGTAGAATTTCCCGGAGTCTGACGCAGACTTCTTTCAGGGCAGGAGGGGCTGAATCATCTCATGTTACTCGACGAATTGGATCTGGTCAACGAACGAAGAGACCAAGCGCTGGTTCGGATTCAAAATTACCAGCAGGCAATGGCTAAGTATTATAACACCAACGTCAGAAGTCGCAAGTTCAAAGTAGGTGATCTGGTCCTCCGCAAAGTCTTTCAGAACACAGCTGAAACAAACGCTGGTAAACTAGGAGCAAACTGGGAAGGACCCTACAAAATCACCAAAACAGTCCGACCAGGAGTGTACGAGCTCGCAAACATGTCTGAGGCTGCCTCGTCGTTGCAAATTGGCTCGGATCCTTCGTGCCTAAAAGATGTTACTGTCGGCTCGGTAGAAGTAGGATCAACAGTCTTTTGGCATTTCTTTCTCTCTTGCTTTTCCTTGGCCTTTTCTTTACCTGGTTCGAAAGCGAGTCGTTTGCCAGAAGTCAGTTTCTTGCCCTCATTATGCTGGGATATTGCTGAATTAGAAGGCCTGACTACCGAAACAAGAGCCAAAACTATTTCTCTAGCCTAAGCGTCAAGAACTGGAGGCTTGGAAAGAAGATGTTGCTCCACCTCGGCAATAGTTTGGCCGACCACCTCGGCAGTTGGCTCAGTAATTTGTTCAATCACATCAGTTGTGGCTCGGCTAGCTACTTCCTTTGCTTTCTTCTCTTTCAGTGCTTGCTTGTCGCGGATCGTCGGCCTCTTTCCCATAGATTTTTCTTGGAAATTTTGGGGTGGGGATTCAGACTCCGAGCTGTCTGATACTTCAACACCAGCAAAGATGGCTTGGTCTTTTTCAACTCTCCTTAGGGAAAAATGATTTTCCCAATGGCACTTTCTGGCAGCAAGCGTGAGCGTATCTTCTGGGTAACGTGGGAGAATCTGTCGAACTGCAAAAACAAAGAAGAAAAGTGTTGGTCAGCTCGCCACAAAATAAAACCTTAGTAAATCTCCTGAAAAGTCTACGGCTCGCCCACCAATGGTTCCCCACTCCGCCTTAACGTAATGGATGCTTTCAGCTTCGACCGTAGCATCATTAATGGGAACAAATAAAAAATGATTCCCCTAGTCACTGTCTTTGCTTCGGAAGCCTTCGATGATCTTTCTTTGCTTCTTATTAGAAATATAGTAAGCTTTTGAGTTTTTGATCTTTCGAAATTCGAGGAACTGCCGCAGATGGGAGATGTGAACGGTCACATCACACTCGTAGCTCTGAACCAGAATCCCAACCAAGTGACGCATCCCTCGAGGAGTAATTTGGCTCGGCGCTAATCCATGCTTGGACAGAAAGCGGATGATCAATCCGGGAATGGGAAACCAAAGTAGACATTGGTAGAAGAAACTCTCATAGAGAGTGAAATGCCCAGGCGGCGGAGATTCGGCCCGGTCTATTGAGGCAGGAACAACCAGATCAACATCCTCTAAAACATGGAATCAATGCCTCAATGCCTCCAAGGACTCAGCGGTGCACAAAGATGAACCAGGTGGCTCAGGTCGTCTCTTAGGAGCTTTCCTCTTAGGTTTACGACTCGTCAATGTGCTA
Organism: Pseudoturritis turrita; assembly: GCA_900406555.1. Taxonomy (NCBI): domain Eukaryota; kingdom Viridiplantae; phylum Streptophyta; class Magnoliopsida; order Brassicales; family Brassicaceae; genus Pseudoturritis; species Pseudoturritis turrita. The sequence continues at coordinate 49,114 of OVBL01000737.1, forward strand.
GCTTGGTGGCTCGCAAATAGTCTCTCCAACCGCATCTTTTCTACCTCGTCAAGAATATATTCTTCTGGTTCGGCTTTGAACTCTTCAAGGCTTCCGCCTCGGCATCAAAAGCCATCAACCAAAGATGGAACGTCAATCTGTAGTTGACCCAGCGGAGAATTAGGCTCGACTGGCTCGGTAAATTGAGGAGGCAGCACCATTTTACGACCAAGCAGTGAAGCAGAATTCGCCGAACCAACATAATCTTCCAGCTCGGCGGTATGAGACATCAAAGATTTTGGCTCGGGAAGACGTTGGTTACATTTTGGATCGGAAAATGTAAGGGCTCTCCGGATAAGTTTGAAGATGGATCGGAAAATGCAAAGGCTCACCGGATAGGTTTGAAGATGGATTGGATAAATTAAAGAACCATCAAGCCACGTTTGAAGATGGGTCAGAAAATTCAAAGGTTCGGTGGCGGAATTTAAGAAGTGATAAAGACCTAGCAAAAAACTTAAACAAAAAGGAGAGAAAAGAAGAGAGAGAGAAGAAAGCTACCTGATTTTTCGGAAATGTGGAGAAATGGATTATGAGGAGTGAGACAAGGATCTGAATTTATAAACGCTTAAAAGCATAGCGCGTGACACCACGCTACCTTGGGAACATGCGAAAACGGTTGCAGTTTCCAATAAAGTTATGGTTGTGACAAGAATACTCCGTCAGCGAGCCAATACTATATCCGAGCCAAAAACAAATCACACAGCAAAATGGCTCGGTAGCATATTGCAATGGTTCGGCAATCATATAACTCAGGGTTATGGTAATGATAGTTGCCGAGGTAACTCATAATAATGTCAAAAACCAAATACGGCTCGGCAACATGACAGCCTGAAGTAACATCGCGAGCCAAAATGGCTCGGTAACGCAAGTGACAGGATGGATCGGCAGCATGTTAAGGAGTTGGCTCGGCGACACGATACTCTAGGGGTGGCTCGGTGATAAACACCTCGGCATGTGTTGTCCCACATTCGGTAAAATCAAGCAGGATACCGAACCAAGAAAGCATGCCTCGGCCACATGAAGTTACGGCTTCAGTAACACTATCAGTCTAGCTCAGCATATATCAACGCCCGAATGACAGCTTCACCGCAAATTTGGCTCGGTAGCCCAAAGATAGTTGATCTCGATTTCTACTTTTCACCTCGTCACTATTAGTTGGGGTCGGTTTTTCGGTTTTTACCCCATCAAGATCAACGGTTAAAAGCACTAAGTATGGGTGTTAGACCTAGCCAAGTGGAGAGAAAGCCTAGCCAAAGATGGAGACGAGCCAAACACTGGCTCGGCGACAGAGGCAAATAGGGACGAGCCATACACTGGCTCGGCGACAGAGACAAACAGTGACGAGCCAAACACTTGGCTCGGCATCAGCAACCCTTGGCTCGGCGTCGGGAGGAAATGGTGACAAACCAAACACTTGGTAATGAACCAACATGTTGGCAAACCAGCAAACGGTGACGAGCCAACATGTTGGCAGACCAACAAATGGTGACGAGCCAACATGTTGGCGAACCAGCAAACGGTGATGAGCCAACATGTTGGCAGACCAACAAACGGTGACGAGCCAACATGTTGGCAAACCAACATATGGTGACGAGCCAACATGTTGGAAACCAACAAACAGTGACGAGCCAACATGCTGGCGAACCAGCAAATGATGACGAGCCAAAGAACTGACGAACCAACTCCCTGGCTCGACATCAAGGAGAAGCAGGCGAAGAGCCAACTCCCTGGCTCGGCATCAAGGAGAAGCAGGCGACGAGCCAAATCCCTGGCTCGACATCAAGGAGAAGCAGGCGACGAGCCGACTCCCTGGCTCGGCATCAAGGAGAGGCAGGCGACGAGCCAGCCCACGATGACCTAATGAAGCAACAAGCCCAATATCTTGATGGAACGAGGCAGCAAGCCACATGATATTGGTGGGCCAAGGCGACGAGGCAAAGAAAGAAGCCCACGAATTTCCACCGCCTTAGAAGAAACCGGGAATAATGGAAATCCCGATGAATAAGGAAGTTTTCCTTTATCCTTTAGAAAAAGGCCTAGCCGACTTATTTTTGTATAAATAGACATATACCCCTTTGAAAAAGGGGAGAGCAATTTTACCTAGCAAAACACTTGTTACTTTCTCGGCAGACAGCTTTCTAAACAGCTTGAATAAAGACACCATCTTTGGATCTCTGTTCTTGTGTTTCTTTTCATAGAAGTTTGTCGAATCCCTAAATTTCCCTTACCAAATTTAGTTGTGCGAGTTTTAACTCCCACAGGGTTGCCGGATGAAAATCCTATTGAGCACATTGACACGTTTGATAGATTGTGCTCAACGGTTAAAAGAAGTGGAGTCTCCGAAGATGTAGTGAAGCTTACTCTTTTCCCTTTCTTACTAGGAGATAGAGCATCACAATGGGAAAAGAGAATCAAGTCCTCTTTGATATCCACTTGGGATGAATGTAAGAAAAGCTTTCTATCAAATTTCTTCTCTCTTTAAAGAATGACGAAGATTAGAAATGAGATTGTTAGGTTTGAGCAACGAGAAGGTGAAAGTTATACTAGAGCGTGCCCTCATCATGGGATCCCTATGGAAGCTTTTCTTGGGATTTAACATCGTGGATTGCACGAGAAGTATTATATTGCCTTGAACACGACGAGCAATGGGGATTTTGCACATTTGACTTTGGAACAAGGAGAACAACTTGTAGAAAATCTTTCTCAAAGTGATGGGAGATATAGTGGAGCTCACAATCAAATGTCTAGGGGATCCAAAATAGAGAATGGTGATGTAAAGAAGCTAGAGGATAAATTGGATAAGTTCATCCAATTGAATCAAAGGGGTATACATGTAGTAGAGGGTTTAGATGGACATCAACAGGGGAACATGGGAGCTTATCAAGAGGAATCAAACTACTTACAAGAGGGATTCAACTTACAAAGAGCTCACTATCACCGCATTCCTCAAGGTCAAGGGTATGTGGCAACACCTAAATTCCAACTGATGGGGAACTTCGCCAATTCCATCAACAATTCCCACAACAAGAAGCGACATTTTCACCACCTCCTAACGAAGACAAGAAAATGCCTTACTTAACCGCATTCTCGAAGAACAAGAGAAAGGTACTTTAGAGGTAAAAGAAGAAATGAGAGGAATTCACAGGGAAGTGGATGGAGTATAGGATGAGCTCAAGGAAAAAATTGAATCACTAGCTTCACAAGTTGAATTGGTTAAGCACCAAAGGGAGCGTGTTGCAATGCCTAAGGAGCATTGTCAAGCGCTAACTTTGAGAAGTGGAAAGAAACTACCATTGAGAGAGAACAAAATTGTTGAAGACAAGGTTGATGAAAATGAAAAGTTGGTAGTAAAGGAACCACAAGAAAAAGTAGATATGGGAAAGGAACCTATCTTGGTTGATGATAAGGATACACAAGAAGCCATACCAAATGAGAATACCAAGAAGAAGGTTACTTTTGAGCTTCCACCTTATGAAGCGAAACTACCATTTCCCAGGCGTTTCAAGAAGCAGATGCTTGAGAAGGAATTTGAGAAATTTCAAGGGATACTTGAAACGGTCCAAATTACCATTCCCTTCACGGATTTGCTCTTGAATTGTCCAATCTACAACAAGCTTTCCAAAGATGTGATGACAAAGAGGAGACTTCTCAAGGAGTCCATGGTTGTGATGAGCGAAGAATGTTCCGCCATTATGCAAAACACTCTACCAAAGAAGCTACAAGATCCGGGGAGTTTTACATTGCCATGTTCGCTAGGTCCATTTGTTTTCAAGAGAGGCTTGGTTGAGTTAGGGTCAAGTGTAAGCTTGATGCCTTTGTCCATATCCAAGAAACTTGGTCTTACTAACTTCAAGAAGACAAGGATGACTTTGGTTTTAGCGGATCACTCCATAAGATTCCCGGTAGGTGTGCTTGAAGATTTGCCTTTGAAGATTGGAAAATGCATTGTTTCGACGGATTTTGTGGTACTAGAGATGGATGTGGAGTCAACCGGTCCAATCATTCTTGGAAGACCTTTTTTTAGCAACCGCTGGTGCTATAATTGATGTGAAGAGAGGAAAGATTGATTTATACTTGGGAGACCTTGTGCTCAACTTTGATATGAACAAGGTCATGAAGAAGCCAACCATAGAAGGCCAATATTTTTATGTAGAAACTCTTGATGATTTGGTTGAAGATTATATGGAGATCATTAACATGGAGAACCCCTTGGAAGTAGCTCTTACGATGAACAATAATGAGCTTGAAACCTCTAATGAAGAGACTCTTGGATATGAGAAACTCCTTGATTCGCATAAAATAGACGGAGAAAGATCTTGCCCTATGGGATTGGTGGAAGAAGAAAAAAACTGGAAAGAGAAGAAACTAGCAATGGTAAGACTAGCATAGAGGATGATTGGAGCGAGCTAAAGGCACCACAAGTGGAGCTCAAACCTCTACCAAATGGGCTAAGGTATGCCTTTCTTGGTCCAAATTCTACTTATCCGGTTATCATCAATGATGACTTGAATGAAAAAGAAACTACCATGCTTTTGAATGAACTTAAAAAGTATAGGAGAGCCATAGGATATTCTTTAGATTACATTAAGGGCATCTCACAATCACTATGCATGCATAGAATTCATCTATAAGATAACTCTAAGTCATCTATTGAACATCAAAGGCGCCTTAACCCAAATTTGAAAGAGGTAGTTAAAAAGGAAATTTTAAATCTACTTAAGGTGGGGATAATCTATGCTATTTCGGATAGTCCATGGGTTTCCCCGGTTCATGTAGTTCCTAAGAAAGGTGGAGTAACCATGATAAAGAATGAAAAGAATGAATTAATACCAACAAGAACAACAACCGACCATAGAATGTGCATTGATTATAGGAAGCTAAACGCATCTACTAGGAAATACCATTTTCCTTTACCTTTCATTGATCAAATGCTTGAGAGATTGGCTAACCATTCCTATTATTTCTTTCTTGACGAATATTTGGGTTTCTTCCAAATCCCTATCCATCCTCAAGGCCAAGAGAAGACGACTTTCACTTGTCCATATGGCACCTTCGCTTATCGAAGACTGCCATTTGGTTTGTGTAATGCACCTGTGACTTTTCAACAGTGTATGATGCCCATCTTCTCGGACTTTATATGAGGATATAATGGAAGTGTTTATGGATGGTTTTTTCGTCTATGGTGGTTCGTTTGCCTCTTGTCTATCTAACTTGTGTAGTGTTCTTCAAAGATGCAAGGAAAAGAACTTTGTTCTCAATTGGAAGAAATGCCATTTCATGGTGTGAGATGGTATAGTTCTTGGTCATAAAATCTCGGAGAAGGGTATAGAAGTTGATAAGGCCAAGATTGAGGTGATGATGGGTTTGGAGCCACCAACAACGGTAAAAGGAATTAGAAGCTTTCTTGGCCATGTCGGATTTTATAGAAGATTTATAAATGATTTCTCAAAAGTGGCAAGACCCTTAACAAGGCATTTTCATAAATATGTTGCATTTGAATTTTATGAGGAGTGCCATGAGGCGTTCTTGAAGCTTAAGGAAGCTCATGTGAGTGCACCTATAGTGCAACCTCCGGATTGAAACTTCCCATTTGAGATAATGTGTGACGCTAGTGACTATGCCGTTGGAGCGGTTTGGGGACAAATGAAGGATAAACGACTTCATGTCATCCACTATGCAAGCCGAACTCTTGATGATGCTCAAGTCAAATACGCCAAAACGGAGAAGGAACTCCTTGCTATTTTTTCGCCTTTTAGAAGTTTAGATCCTATCTTGTTGGTTCAAAAGTTATAATGCACACGGATCATGCCGCCTAATATTATCGCTTAGCTAAGAAGGATGCCAAGCCAAGATTATTTAGATGGATACTTCTACTTCAAGAATTTGATCTTGAGGTCAAGGATAAAAAGGGAATTGAGAACGGTGTAGCGGATCATTTGTGTAGAATGAGAGTTGAGGACAAAATTCCACTTGATGATTCTCTTCCCGAAGAGCATATCAATGTGATCAAGGCTTTTCAAATGGAAGGTAAAGCCTTAGATGCACTCATGAAAGTAGCGGCTATAAAACTGGTTAAACCTTGGTATGCCGATATGGTCAACTACTTGGCTAGTGGAGTATCGCCCCGTAAGCTTGAACCTCATCAAAGGAAGAAGTTCTACAAAGATATCAAGCATTACTTTTGGGACGAACCGTACCTCTATAGGCAATGCAAAGATATGCTATTTAGGAGATGTGTCTTGGAAGAAGAGGTTCCCGGTATTCTATTCCATTGCCACGGTTTGGATTATGGTGGTCACTTTGCTACATTCAAGACGGTTTCAAAAATTTTACAAGTCGGGGTTTGGTGTCCTACGATGTTCAAAGATGCCAATGAATTCATCTCTCATTGTGACGCTTGCCAAAGGAAAGAGTAGAAGGAACAAGATGCCACAAACCCCAATTCTTAAAGTTCAAGTCTTTGATGTGTGGGGAATTGACTTCATAGGGCCATTCCCCCCCTCCTATGGGAATCAATACATATTGGTGGCGGTTGATTACGTTTCTAAGTGGGTTGAAGCTATTGCTAGTCCAAACAATGATGCTAAGGTGGTTGTCAAGTTGTTCAAGACCATAATCTTTCCAAGATTCGGGGTTCCTAGGGTGGTTATTAGTGATGGTGGAAGTCACTTCATCAACTAGGTCTTCCAGAGCCTTTTAAGGAAGCGTGGAGTTTAACACAAAGTTGCAACACCATACCATACTCAAACTTTCGGGAAAGTAGAAGTTTCTAATCAACAAATCAAAACAATTCTAGAAAAGACGGTTGGAAAAACAAAGAAAGATTGGGCTAACAAATTGGATGATGCTTTACGGGCATATCGCACCGCATACAAGACTCCAATTGATACTATGGCATTCAACCTCCTTTATGGAAACTATTGTCATCTCCCGGTAGAGCTAGAGTACAAAGCCTTGTGGGCTACAAAACTCTTGAATTTTGATATCAAGACGGCATCTAAGAAGCAGTTGATTTGACTAGAAGAGCTTGAGAAAATATGCCAAGACGCTTATAAGAGCTCTCGAATCTACAAAGAGAAAACCAAAGCGTTCCATGACAAGAAAATTTTGAAAGAGAATTCAATGCGGGTGATCAAGTTTTAATTTTCAATTCACGTGTGAAGTTGTTCCCGGGCAAGCTTAAATCGAGATTGTCGGAACATTTTCAAGTTAAAGAGGTTCGATCCTATGGTGCCATTGTGCTCAGCAACAAGTCCGGGGGAGAATTTACCGTGAATGGTCAATGATGCAAGATTTATCTCGCGGATGCTATAGTGGAGGAAGACACCAAGGTTCCTCTTTCGGATCCTCCAACCGCCTAAAAAGACTCAACACGTCAAGCTAATGACGTTAAAGAAGCGCGCTTGGAAGGCAATCTCATGGTATCCTTTATACATATTTCTTTGCATTAAATTTTCTTTTACGTGTGTTTTAGTGTGTTCTTGGATTAGGGAAGCAATATGGGTGATCTATGGATTATTCAAGATGAAACTAAGTGAATATAGACTGCATGCATGCACCATCGACTGGACCACCTGGCATAAGTCGATGGCACTTGTCCTTTTTTCTACCCCATTTTGCACATGGATTTTTCCATTCACCACCTACTTCTAACTACTTATGCACTCACTCACCAACTTGTCTCTTTATTCTACCACATGCTACTACTATGTCTCCCACTCTCCAACATCTATATAAGTGCACTCCCTTACTCTCACTCAACTCACACCTCCTCTCTCACTCTGTAAGTCTCTCTTTTGCTTCCTCATAAGAAAACCCACGAAATTGTGGCACACATAGAGTCTTATACTCCTCATCCCCCACAACAAACAAAGGTATGAGCTTCTAAACTCTATTCTCTATTTTTCTCCAAGGTATCACATTTGTAAAAAACTTCATATATGAACTCTTGGTGCCTTTGAGTGAGGATTAGAAAAAGGATTTGTAAACCTATAGAATCATCTCTTAGTTATGAGTTTTAGAATTGTCTTAAATTCCATAACTCTTATACATTATATTCTCTTAAGTATCTTACAATCACACTCATGAGTTTTAACATTTGAAAAAAATAATGAGATCACATTTTCTACCATGGAAATTCGATTTTCTTCACTTTAATTGTGTTGCTCTTACTTCTTGCACCAATACGCTCACTATTCAAATCGATATCCATGAAGGTACCAATGGCGTCTAGTAGCAAGAGCAAGGGCAAGATGGTTGAATACGCTCCTAAGTCAAAGGAAACTAAGACTTTAAGGAACAATAGCGCAACCCTCCGCCCAAAAAGAAGGCTTAACAACTTGAGGAAAGGTTTCAACACCGAATAGACTTCCGATCAGACGGAGGCACTCGCGAGATTGAGACAAGTAGAGATACACGCCACTCGTTTCGTGGACTGTGACCTCCTGAACGATTTAGGTTTGTTGGAAGATTTCGATACCACCATGGGAAGGATGGGACTAGAAGCATTTACTACCATGGACAACACCACTTATGAAGCTCTTAAAAGAGAATTCCTTGCCACGATTGTGGTAGAGTACGAGAGAGAGAAAATGTCGACCTCGGAAGGAAGCATTCGCTTCAAGGTTGGGAGGAAAGAATATGCCATCTCGATTTTGCACTATGCGAAATCTACAACTTCGAGAGGAAACCATTGGTGAAGTTCCCGACATTTGAGGAAGCGCATGCATTTTGGGAAACTATTGGCGTTGTAGAAGAATACCAATCTCAACTTGCGAAGAGCACTTTTGTGAGAAACCCGGTTTTGAGATACATACACAAGGTCTGGGGAAACACCTTGTTTGCAAGAAGGGAAGTCAATTCGGTGAAGACGTACAAGCTTAACTTCCTCTATCAGGGGGTGAAACACTTGCTAGAAATCGAAGATGACGAGCCATTCACCGATAGCCTTGGAGGTGACACTAATTATGGGGAGTTCTTCACAAGAACTTTGCCACTCATCCGCGCCTATGTGAAGCCCTACATCTCCATCGGTGCAGTTCTCACCCTCATCTTTGAGTTCATCGATGTAGACCTCCGCAAGCATACACCAATGAAATATAGGAACTACATCAATCTCGATTACCTCATCAAAATTTGGGTCATCAAGTTCAACAATTGGGAACACCCACCTTACATTTATATGTTCACAACACCAAGACGTGAACTACGATGCCTTCTTCTACCCAACACGGAGTTCACATCCACCACATGCCATGAGAATCTTTACTTTGATATTGATGATGAAGATTGTATGCAAGGACAAGGTTACCTCGATGGTTTAGCAGAAAGTGACAATGGCGAAGAGGTGAACCAAGAGCCTCAAGAAGAGAGTGAAGATGTGTTCTCAAACGTCGTCCTCCCTAAGATAACCTTCACGCCTAGAAATGACCATGAAGGTGAGGTACACCATGAATTCAAGAAACAAGGAAAGATGGACAAAAAGATGATGAAGATGTTGGGAAAGTTCTCTAGAAAACTTAAAAAGATGCAACCACCGGGATATATATCCTCCGAAGAAGATCCAACTCGCTCTCAAGAAGATCCTCAAGTGGTCGCAAAGAGGAGCATATATGAGTTCCGCGCAAGAAATAACCAAGAAGATGGTATTAGGGCCTTCCCCTACGAAGAAGGAGACGACGAAACCCTAGGGAGCTACATTGCACTTATGAATAGTCACCCACGTCAATGCGTTCCCAACGCTAACCGCAACCCATAAAACCAAGTACCCCACCCAACCATTGTCTAATCCATTTGTACTCTATGCATGCCTTCGATTTCTTTGCTTTCTTTTCCTTTGCTTTCTTGTTATTGTCTTTGCTTTTGGTGTGATTCGCTTCCTTGCTTCGCCATACTTACCTCACCGAGATGGTTAGAGTCAAGTCCGGGGGAGGATAGCCTTCGCTAATAAAAACTTTTGAGTTTGTTTTGTTTTCCTTCTGCATACTTAAGTCTCATGCATAAGCACATTGCATTGTACATATGATCAAACCACAAAAACCATAAAAATTTGAATTTTTTTGAAAAAATACAAAAAGATTTTCTCATTTAGTTGCATTGCATACACTTGTATGTTCATTGTAGGTTGCATTGTACATATGAGAACAATGATGAATTTGCCTTGTAAAGGTTTTTGACTTGGCGTTCAATATGATTTCTGTTGATAATATGTTGTTGATGTTTGCTAAACTTGAAACCAATTCTACCTTATTTGACTATTAATTGGACTCAAATTGTTGCTTAGGATCTTGAGATGCATGTTCATGGTTTTGAAAGACACATTTGGGTTAACATAATCACTTTTGCCACTCCTTTTTAACCCAAATGGCAATTTTTATTTTTAGATGGTTTCCCCACCTTAACCCAAACCTTTCATTTCAAACCCCTTGTTGTTTGTTTGAGTGAGGCATTTTTCTTGACAATGCATACACGGGTTTAACTTCATGTTGTGAAAGTTCGGCTATGAGAAGCATTCCTTGAGATGAGTGACATGGTCCTGTTTTCTTAGTGATTTCACCAGCATATCGTCTATATAAACCTCCTTTGTCTTTCTGAGTTGATCGGCGAACATCTTGTTCACCAGTCGCTGGTATGTTTCTCCGGCATTTTTCAGATCGAATGGCATCACCTTGTAGCAATATATTCCACGATCCGTTATGAAAGCGGTCTTCTCGCGATCATCGGGGTTCATCAAGATCTGGTTGTAACCTGAGAAGGCATCCATGAAGGATAGTAGTGCATTCCCTGCCGTTGCTTCAACTAGGCGATCGATATGCGGAAGGGGGAAGCTGTCTTTTGGACAAGCTTTATTCAAGTCAGTGAAGTCCACTCATACACGCCATTTTCCATTCTTCTTCTTGACCACCACTGGGTTAGCCAGCCAATCCGGATACTTCACCTCAGTTATTGAACCAATGCGCAGAGGGTCATCATATGGTCTGTCGATTCCGATCGTCTCCCTTTCCTCGAATGATATCATGTCATTTAGAAACTTTGATGGTTTAAACCAGTTGATGCTGACGTCTGCCCTTCGCTAGAATGCTTTGATTGACGAGACGGTATCTGAGCAATAGTGAGATCCTCCCATTATCATGCTTATCCTTCTTCTTGATCCGGAGGGCGGCGTTTCGTCACCCTTCTATCGCGCTTGGTGTGATCTTCTTTTTTCAGGTCGGGTTTGTATGTGTTCGCGTCCATCTCGAAATCCTTGAGGCTGATGTTTCCTCCAAGCTCGCCAGCTGCTAATTTTTTAGCAAGCTTCAAACCTAGAATTCGGCAGTTCGCGGTGGAATGTCCATAGATACGATGGTGTTCGCAGTATGATGTTTCGTCGTAAGAGCTTTCGCCTTTGGTCCAAGTGCTCCATGAATTTCTTCCGCGGCCTTGGCCTCTTCCTCTAACATAGCCGGGTGCATCGAGTTGATAGTTATGGGCTCCTCGAAAACCGCCCTCGTACTGCACATAACTGGAACCTTGACTATTCCTCTTAGTGTTAGAAGGGGTGGAGACTTGGGGAGAGTGGTTCACTTCCTTTGCCTTCCCATACTTCTCGGTTAGGATCTTCATTTCTTATTCTTTGGTGATGAAGTCTGCAGCTCGATGCATTGCATCCTGTATCGTTGTGGGGGTGTTTAGCGCAATTTCTTTGCAAAAATCAGAGTTGAACCAGAGTGCTCGTTTCAGGGCCAATAAGGCTGCTTTGTCGCTCAGGCCTTCCACTTTGGACATGACGGCTTTGAATCTTCCAATGAAACTCCGGAGTGTTTCATTCTGCCCTTGAGCTAGGGTCCACAGATCGGCGTCAGATGTTCCGGGATCCATGAATATGGAGTAATGCTTTAAGAACGCCGCTGACAGTTGGTTGTAGCTATTAATGGAGTTTTGTTCGAGTCTGGAAAACCACTGGAGAGCCGGTCCCTTGAGATTCTCCACGAAGAGAAGGCACTGTCCGGCGTCTCTTTCGTTTTCCTTGAAATTCGAGCATCCCGTGGCTATAGCAAATGCCGTCAGATGCTCCTTTTGATCGGTCTTTCCTTTGTAGATCGGGACTTTCATCTTTCCAGGGTCTAGAATTCTTGTGCTGGTAATCCGTGCTGTGAACGGGGTGTTCTGTGCTTCCTGCAGTACACTTTGATCTCCGGCACCTTGCTAGTCGCTTTGTGCATCATGGATCGGACAACTTTTATGTCGGCAGCTGCTCGATCCATATCTGCTCGCATCATAGCCATCTCTTCTTTATGGGCTCGGACTCTTGCTCTGCGCTCTTCATTGATCCGTGTTTGTTCGGCCCAGATTATGTTCTCCTCCTCCTCGGTTAGCTCTTGATCTCCTTCAAGGATGGCCTCGCATCTTTCAGCTTGGGTCTGGCCAGCTACTAAAGGTTCGGGGTTATCATAGCTCTCTACGTTTTGCTCCATTCGATTCTCCTCCTCCAGATTGCTGATTGGGGCAGGCTCCTCTTCGATCGGTGTGTCGCTTGCTCCTTGCATTCCGGAGGCTAGGTTTGCTGAGCTTTGATGGAGTGGCGGCAATCTTCCACGGCTTCGTGACGGGTTGAGCGGGGTTGAGAAATCTAGGGCCATTGGGTTGAGGTGCCTCCCGACTCGTCTTGTTGGATCCAGACCTGAGCCTATCCCACGGGTTCGACTCGCCATCGTCAAAGCCTTCAGCTCACCCGTCATCGTGTTGCTGAGTTTGTCTTGCTCCTCCGTGATGTGATAATGGACCAGCAGCTTGAACCAGCGGAGAGTATGGAGTATAAGGAGCATGGAGACAAGGAGCAGCTTGTACCAGATGAAGCAAAAGATCTATTACATGTTTCTCTCGGTCCAATGACAAGGTCAAGGACTAAACATCTTAAGCAAGCTGTGGGAATGCTTCTACAACAGCTTGAGGGCAATCTTGAGCATAGTGCTTATCAAACCACTCTGGTTTTGATTCAAGCTGCTTGAGAAATCAGTATTGGGAGGGTGTGTACTTGTACTCTTTTCCTTATGGCCTGTTTTTCCCATTGGGTTTTCTGGCCTAAGGTTTTTAATGAGGCAAGCCCACACACCTTATACCATTGCCCCAATAATGAGCCAAAGCCCACGGATGTAAGCCTTAGAAGATCAGCTTACAACTGTTTTGTTTCAAACTCTTAAATTTCAGTCTTCTTCATTTATTAGTCTAGATTTAATGCTTGTCATGCAGAGAGTCTCTTCTCATTAATTCGAGATTCTCTTCCCTATTTGTACTCTCTGATCTTCATTCTAAGAAAGACATCAAACCTTTTTCTTAAACCAAACTCTCTGAAACCGTTTGATCTTGAGTTGGTGTGTAATATCCTTCTCATCTTGTGATTGTTCTAGTGTGTCATATCCAACAAGAGCAAGTCTGAAAGTTCAAGAGACATCCGCAACTCTTGAAAGTTTCTTTCGATCCAAATCCAATCGTGCATCTGCATCAAGTATCGCGAAGTCTGTTATCTGCATGAATCATCCAGGAATCTGCTATTAATCTTCCTGTGCTCTACTATAGATTTTACTTTTAGTTTCATTCAAAAAATATATATGCTCAACAAATCCGAGGGTAAAACATGTTATTCAATTAAAATCCACATCTTGAATTACGGAATCATAACTTTTCAAGGATTTATAAATACAGAAACAAATAAAATTAGAAGAAATAGTTCAAATCTCCTATATAATGCGGCAAAGCTGTCTTACGAACCAATACGGGTAGCAGTTTTCGCATCCAGGTTGTTATTCGTGCTCAGTGGCACAATTTGGAAAAGGCAAATCTGGACAGTCAGGGTATTGCCACGTTGATGCAAAAGAATGGTTCATGGGTGGATAGAAAGCTACAACCGCATCCAGAACCTCCTCCCCAAGCCTGGTGAGTTTATCAAAATCACCTTCAGCGTGTACGTCGACACATAATTTGAGAAGTTGTGCAGCCCTTTTCGTACGTCCAGCACATACACACAGCATTCCACAGAGATAAGTTGCATTAGCACTGAAAGGGACAAGCCGTTCCAAAAGCTCCATGGCTGCGCTGATGTCTTGTTCTGCGGTCACGAGTCTTGTAGCCTCATAATAAATAGCAGTTGGGTTTCCGGCGTTTAAGCATCTTACAAAAAAGCTGCGATTCGCCCCGTCTGGGAGAATTTTATCTGTGTCCTCACATAGATCGTCGAGACTAAGTTCCTTGAGGACTTCATCACTGTACACTACATCTCTACCGATCCACCCTATTCGGAGGATGTGTCCGACTCTCCACAAGGTGAGGCAGCCAAGTTTTCGTGCAATGACAGAGATAATGTCCGAAGGAAGCTCTAGTATTTGCATGTTAACCTACGATGTGATGCGGTATTTGGATTTTGAAAATAATTAACAGGCACTCTGTTCGTAAACAATCTACTATTTTTATAGATAAGAAAAGAAATGAAAGGGGTCAATCTTCCTTTAAATTGTCTTGGAAAATAAAACTCAATTTACAGGGACATCGGTCAAACATTTAGTACAGTCATTGCACGCGCCTTAGTTAATGGCTCGACACGAGAGGCATGCGGGATGATTACTGTGCAACCGGTCAACTATCATAACATAAGATACCTGCCTTGGAAATGACAAGTTAATTTAATAAGAAATGGCAGAGAAAGCGCGTAAATTTGCCGTGCAATAAATGGCGCGAACACCCATAAGAATAAAGGACAAGTCATTTTTTTACACATGAGGAGATGAATGACAACTCATTTAAAAAGTATACATCAATGAACATGTGTTTATTGCAGTAGTTGAAAACACATTCCCTAGTCTGCCAAAACCCTAGAGTAACGCTTCGTGTTCATATAGGAGAAAGTCGTGTCTGTTTGTCTCTACATCTATTTGTTTACCAAAGACACAACATTCATCATCTTCGTCTCTCTTACCAAGTTTGTGACCATGGGTTATAGTGTAAGGCGAATTAAAATGGAACTAATCGGATCCAGAAGGATGTTCCTACACAGTTCATCAGGGCAGGTATAAAATCTAGAACTCCCAAGTCTTTTATGCAGTTAGAGGTAGTATTATTTACGGATGATAATAGGAACTTTACGGATGTAGTATTATTTAGATTCAATGTCTGAGTTGAGTCTTATATGTTTTAGGTCCCGTTGGTGATTGTGTTTACGAATGGGAAGCAACTATCAATGGACCCTTCGACAGTCCCTATGCCAGAGGGATTTTCTTGCTTACCATCCATTTTCCTCCGGATTATCCGATAAAGGCGCCCAAGGTTTGCTTTTTGCTTTTTCAGTTAATTGTTATTTGTTGCAGGATGAAACTTCACTCTTGATCATCTTGCTTTTCATCTTGCTTTTAATTGATATTCTCTTTGTCTTTGCATGCAGGTGGCTTTCAAAACAAAGATTTACCACCCAAACATCAACGTAAACGGAGCGATTGACTATGATATCTTGAGGGAAAAATGGTCTCCTGCTTTAACCATGTCCCAGGTTTGGAATTTTTTCAGATTTAACAAAGTTTTGTCGAAAAAAAATACTTCAGCCAAACATGTGTGTTAATGGGATGGATTTTTGTTATGGAATTAGGTTTTGATGTCAATTTGCGCGCTGATGACTGACCCAATCCTAGATGATCCTTTTCTACCGGAGGTAGCCCATATTTACAAGACTGACAAATCCAGGTTCGAGTCAACTGCGCGAAGCTGGACGGAGAAGTATGCCATGGGATCAGAGTGAGGTGGTGGAGGCAAAGAAAGGAGCTGTCTCACCTGTGTGTTCTTTAGTATGTTTTCTATGTTTGCTTTAGTATCTTATGAAGACTGGTTTGCTATAAGTGTTTCATTTTGAACTGGCGGATCAATTCGGTTATTGGTTATTTTGAGCAAAGGCGCAGTATCTGCTTGTACTCTGCATCTGAAAGCAGATGATGGGCGGACTCTGCATTTAGGCTGCATCTGTGTGTTCTTTAGAGTCTTTTCTATGTTTGCTTTAGTATCTTATGAAGACTGGTTTGCTATAAGTGTTTCATTTTTAACTCGCGGATCAATTCGGTTATTGGTTATTTTGAGCGAAGGCGCAGTATCTGCTTGTACTCTGCAGACTCTGCATCTGAAAGCAGATGATGGGCGGACTCTGCATTTAGGCTGCATCTATATCGCTTACACTGCGCATAAACTGCATCTTCTCACCTTGTTTTCATCCACAAAGGTCTAACAAAACAAAATAAAGTATACATAAATTACTGAACTATTATAACGAGACATACAAAAGTGTTACTCCGAGTCTCAAAAGATCGAGTGCAATAACATTAAACAACACAGTTGACGAGGTTTATTCTAGGTGGTATTGTTACGACGAATAGGGTCATCAATGTATGCATCTTCAACCATTGAGAAACCACCGGTCTTAACAACCCTTAGTTGCTGGATTGCTTCTTCAACGGCAGGAATTGCTGGATTTATGAGGAGTTCAGAGAATGGGTAGAGAGCCGAGACACGTATCTCACCTGCAATGCCAAAGAGTCACCTAGTCATATATGTTGCAATAGTTCTCTATGGTTGAATGAGTAGTAACACTACCTCCAAAATAGTCCATATTCCAATTTCGTAGCACGCAGAATATGACCTTCCCAATTGGCTGAAGTCGCTAGAAGTACTCAAATTCATCAGCAAATGTTCCCTTCGCAATACAGTTGATATTTTCGCCGCTGCAACTCACAAAGACGAATTTATAGTACTTCGTTCTCAAAAGACATCCTAAACTATAAACATAATTAACTTACCTGAAATTCCTCAATGTGAAGTGTAGAACTTTGTGACTAGGGACAACGTAAACGTCATTTGTGAAGCCTTGATAAATTTCTAATTTCTTGACTTTCACAATAGCACCAAGCAAATCAACTGTGTTATATAGCAACATGAATATAGATTATTTGATCTGACGTGAAATGGAAAATCAAACAACTAATATTCCATCAATACTTACCAACACTAATCTGACGGAAACTAAGTTCCCACTCACGACCCATATAACAAGCTACACCAAGTAAAAAGTGTAGAACAATTAGTTCATAAGGACCACCCCCGTAGGAACTACGAGATCACCCCAAGGACGCCTTCGGTATCCAGGGGTCGCGGACATTCACTCGTGGGATCCGGGCGGTCCGGAGGGGACATTAGACCTATCAAGGAATTCCAATACACTTCCACCTATCCTGTACGTATAGCAATCAGGGCTAACAATTTAGCATTTCGGGGAGAACCAGCTAGCTCTGGGTTTGAGTGGCATTTCACGCAATGAGCCATTTAGAACTCTGCGAAATGGAGATAACGACCCCATATGATTACCACAGATTCGTGCTACCTTTTTAATGATCGATTCTTCATGGAAGAAGATATGGAACTCATGGTGTGTTAGTTTCCACTGACCCGGCCTCGTCGTCACTTCAAAATCCCTAATCAAATACCATTCCCCTTCAGCCACGTCTTCAAACTTTGACAACAGATGATTTCGAATGGTTGCAGAGATTCGAACACCCTAAACCATAAAACCAAAGATTGTATCTATTCCTCTAAAAATTAAACAAAACCATGTATTCCTAAGAGACAACATAAGGACATCAAAGCATGCATTTCTTACGGCGTGATAATCAGCGAGAAGCAAGTGTCTTTCAGGTTGAAAGCGTGCATAGTGCTCTCCAAATTCTCTTACGACTTGAACCAAGATTCTTCCACCATTCTTCATGAGTGACAAGTCTAGAACCATATCTAAATGAGCCATTTTTTTAGACTGAAAGTTTTAGAGAAAAGTTTGGAAGAAAAGTTTTGAGCCTGAAATGTTTGGAGAAAAGTGTTGGAGCCTGAGAAGTTTTGATTGTTTTGAAGAAACGATTGGATTGAAGAATGGTAAATATTAAAAACTGACTTTTTACGGTTCCAAAAAATGTTAAAGAGTCAAAGCAATATCACATCACAAGTTTGGTTGGTGAAGCGCCACGTGTCGATAATCGCATGATGTAATACGAGAAACAAGGCATTGCCGTAATTGTTAGAATGCGCAGTGTCATGCATTTACTTACTCTGCATTTAATTGGTAAAACAAACAATAACGTATAATTACCGTTATTCCGGAATAATATTTTAGATAAGTTATAGGAAAATATTTCAAACTTCCCTACTGCAGAGTACGAACAGACGCTGCGAATTCTCTACGCATAGTACTGCTTTGTCTCTGCATTTATCATAACCTTATATTAAACTTCCCAAAAACCAATATTATTTTTATTATCTCAAAAACATATACGATTATGAATACGTAATCATTACGTATATAATAAATTAAGAATATATAGTAAAAATGAAACTTACTGCTTTGTCTCTGCTAGTTTCTACGATTCTTTATTATAGGGCCCATATTGATGGACACTCTAGCAGTACTAGGTTATATTTAGAAAAGTTATAGTATAATATTTCAAACTTCACCACAGCAGAGTACGAGCAAACTAATATACTGCGCTTTCTCTGCGCTTTCTCTATTTATAATCTGCTTATTAAATAATGTTAGTATTTACTTTGCTCTTATTCTGCCTACGACAGAAGAAGAAGAACAGACCTCTATTTTTATTCTTTTATGGGGCCCATTTTGCTGGACGCTCTATCAGTAGAGGAAGAAGAAACTAATAAATGATGGGTCCGACTGGTAGCATGTAGTATCAAAGTTGAGTTGCAGTAGATGTTATATTTGATATAACTTGCAGTAAAAATATGCTGTAGAAACTGCAGATTTATGTGGTGAGTTTTCTTTTACTCTGCATTTTACAGGAGAAGGTGGGAGAAGTCAATTTGGATTATGCAGAATGCCCAGTGTCATGCATTTACTTACTCTGCATTTAATTGGTAAAACAAACAATAACGTATAATTACCGTTATTCCAAAATAATATTTCAGATAAGTTATAGGAAAATATTTCAAACTTCCCTACTGCAGAGTACGAACAGACGCTGCGAATTCTCTATGCATAGTACTGCTTTGTCTCTGCATTTATCCTAACCTTATATTAAACTTCCCAAAAATCAATAGTATTTTTATTGTCTCAAAAACATTTATGATTGTGAATACGTAATCATTACGTATATAATAAATTAAGAATATATAGTAAAAATAAAACTTACTTTTCACGGTTCCATTAAAAATGTTAAGAGTCAAAGCAATATCAACTCACACCACATCATGCACTCTTATACGGCCATACTCTGCAGCCATCAATGGCAAGATCGGGTTGCGCCAATTACTTTTGATTCGACGTAGAACTACTTTTATAAATAAGTTTTTAGCAGCAACCCAATAAACTTATTGAATTAGTAGAAAATTATAGTATAATATTCAAACTTCAAGACAGCAGAGTACGAGCAAACTTCATATACTGCTCTTACTCTGCCTACGACGTGTCGATAATCGCAGACATCTATTTTTAATCTGCGTATTCCTTTCTGGGGCCCATTTTGCTGGACGCTCTATCAGCTGATGGGTCTGAATGGTAGCATCTAGTATCAAAGTTGAGTTGCAGTAGATGTTATATTTGATATAACTTGCAGTAAAAATATGATGCATAAACTGCAGATTTATGTGGTGAGTTTGCTTTTACTTAGCATTTTACAGAAGATGCTGGGAAAAGTCTATTTGAATTCTACGGTTTAGGGGGAAAATTGAAAATTCAAATATCTTTGAATTTTTAAACATTATCAATCTCGTGGCAAATACGGGCTCATACCCATATATAGAACTGATCCTAATGGTACTGCCGAAAATAAACGATAAAAAAGCACGCATTTGTTATATAACAGAAGAATCAAAGAACAACGTATATGTGTAGTGTTAATTACATTTCTATCCATTTGGCATATCTCGCCACGTCATCATTATTTAGTCACAAACCAATGGCAGATCAATAGCAAACCAATGGCAGATCAATAGCAAACCAACGGAAGATCAATAGCAAAACTAAATAGATAAATGTGACAATTACAAAACTAAATAGATAAAAAAACAGGTGATATTCTACGAAGTGTCCGGGGAACGGTCGCGCTTCATCGCTCTAGAACTCCCAGGAACATCCCGGCCAACGTCGGCCAATCCAAACTCGCGACTTATACGATCCAAGAACCTTGACTGCTGGGTCAAAGTTGTTGCCACAACCCTAACCGAATCCACAGCCCTCTTCACATTCTGAAGCCGAGTCTCCAAACCACATATTTTAGCACGTAGGGCTTCTCCCTCCAACTCCAACTCCTCGCAACGAGGACAATGAACATTAGTGATGCGAGACGGATACACGTTTTGCCAAGTAAGCCTAAGGCGATCCAGGCTACCTGGACGGACCTCTGCTTCATCGATATCCGCCCGAAGAGAACTCCCGTCAACTGCGGCGTCGGAGAGAAGAAACTCAGGGCGCCGGTAAGGGAGTGGAATCAAAAAAGGGCATTAGGAAAATCGGGATATGTGCGACAGTTCTGCTTTGTTAGAACTGATGAAGCGCAACAGAGAGAAAACGCATGTTAAAAGAGCTAGCTTGATCAATTCGCCAGAGTTTAATGATTTTTTTGTAAGAGGGAAATTACCTGAATCAGACCACAAGCGGGGAAGTCCGTCAGGACCGGAATGACGAACAAAGAAGTAGTGAATCTTGTCATCATCACCACCCTCAATTTGGAGGGGAAGTTCAACTGGAGATCTGCAACCGTCACGAAGAACAAGTTCATATCTATTAGACCAGGGGTCTATACTCCTAACCTCAAAAGCCCCAAAAATCATAGCACTGGAAACAATGATTCCAGATAAGTCCGACAGTATTTGGAGGGCGTTTATCAACCCCCATGAGCGGGCATTAAGCTGGCTGGGTGCAATCCAAAGTTCTTTACAAAACTCCATCATCAAAAAAGACAGGCGATGGTGGAAACCTGCCCGAAAGGAAGACCAATAGACGGTGATATAGCCTACCGGAGGAATCCCGGGCACATCTTGTACCTCTGGATATTTGAACCAATCCGAATTCCTTGGCAGAGCAGGAATCACACTGTTGGATTCGCTCCCGCCAGAGGAAGAAGAAGATGAGGAAAAGGCAGACATCGGATTCAAAGAAGATTGGTGAGACTGATGGGTAGAAAAGAAGAATAAAAGATACGCTTGCGTTCTGTAGCTTTTGGATTATCTTTGTTTTGTTTGTTTGAGACTGATGGAGGAAAGGATAAATTATCTTTGTTTGTACACCCAAATAAAGAAGAGATCTTTTATACTCGTTGAAGGGAAACCGTATCGGTATAGAAGCCCTAATTAGTCATACTCTGCAGCTATTACTGGATGCCTCTGAGATGATGATGCTCCATTCCAAGGGCCACGTGTCGATCATCGCATTATTGAACACGAGAAACAAGGTACATTATTAATTGTTCTACTACAATACGACATACGCCACATGTCGATTATACATGATAGAACACGTTAAATAAGGAATGGCAGTGATTGCGAATACTCTGTTTATATTCTGCAATAAATTTAATAGTACTGTGCTTAGGCACCTTCTCTGCATATACTCTACGAAATAACGGGTTAAATGATGGGAAGGTGGACCGCTGAAATGATGGGAAGGTGGACCGTTGAAATGACAGCTAAGCGAAAAAACTGACGTACGTGGTTTTGCTTTATCCCTCTCGTCTATAAAAGAAAGAAGAACCCTCAAAATAACTTGCGGCTTCTCTTCTACTCAATCTTTTTTTTAGTTTGCGCAGTTGATTCCTATTTTTAATAGGCACATTCTCTGCATTTTACTCTTTTACAGGCACATATTCAAGACATCATGGCCGCAGATCATTCGAAGAAAAGAAAAGCACCAATGTTAGACCTGGAGTTGGAAGCAGAAGAGAAGCGGAATGATGCAGTTATGGAGGCGGAAAAGGAAGGAAAGGATCGCCTGAGGGCAATTCTTCTGCTGGTGCGATCTCAAATGAGAGCGAAGGACGAAACTCACCGCGTCAAACTAAAGTTGGCAAGAATAGCCGGTAAATGCTCTATGTTGGAGAAGATGATGCATGAAGAACAAGTGGTCATGGATGCTAGGTGGCAGCAGTTAGCAGAGAAAGAAATGATTGCTGAGGAGGAGCTGAGAGGAATTACAGTTCCTCATATTGATTGGTTAAAACTTGATCTTTCATTTATGGAGGACTAAAGTTATGTAGAACTCTTGTTATCCATATTTTTAAAATTTACGAATTGATCCTAGTTATTTTACTTTTCTTAAAATTTCAACAACATTTAGTTTATTTGATGTTGTTTATCTTTTCTTGGATTTGTTGTTTGTACTCTTTTCTTCGATTTGTGTTTCTGTGTGTATTCTAAACTTTCAAACTACATCTCGTTTTGGATGCAAACTACGGTTTGTGCAGAGTAACCTACATCTCATTTTGGATGCAAACTACGGGCAGATTTTGGTGCAGCGTACAAATAGACTTGGATATAGAAGCAGAGTACCGAAAAGTATGCGGAGCAGAGGACCTAGGTTTGGAGCATATTTTAGGCAGATTTTGAACTTATGTTTATATACGTACCATGTATGTTTCTGCAGATTTTGAACTTATGTTTATATACGTACCATGTATGTTTCTGCATAAACATCGCAGAATAAGTTCTCTTCTACTAAGGAAGGAAAAACATAAATTCTGCTTGTACGCCGCAGAGTTTATGTTTTTCATCCTTAGTAGAAGAGAACTTATTCTGCCCATGTTTATGTTGAGTGTAAGCAAAGCAGATGCAGAGTATGAGCATGTGCTGCGTATTCTAGGTTTACAATCTATCAACGTAGTTTATGATGATGCATGTAAACGAAGAATAAGCAGAATAAGTTCTCTTCTACTAAGGAAGGAAAAACTTAAAATCTGCTTGTACGCCGCAGAGTTTGTGTTTTTCATCCTTAGTAGAAGAGAACTTATTCTGCCCATGTTTATGCTGAGTGTAAGCAAAGCAGATGCAGAGTATGAGCAGGTGCTGCGTATTCTCGGTTTACAATCTATCAGCGTAGTTTATGATGATGCGTGTAAACGAAGAATAAGCAGAATAAGTTCTCTTCTACTAAGGAAGGAAAAACTTAAATTCTGCTTGTATGCCGCAGAATTTGGTTAATGTAATATTTACTAGAACAAATCTCCCTATTTACTATATACATATATTTACTAACGATGCAATTAAATTTGAACGTCGTAGGGATCGTAGATACTTGCAATAATTGACTCATCACACATGCGTTGATCGGTATACGAAGATGTCTCATCCAACACCTCTGCAGCGAGCTTCGTCCTCCAGGTCATCATTTTGGCATTACACAGTTCTCTTGCTGAAAGCGGCAATCCTAACATGTGACACTCAATGTATTTGAGTGCGTATACTCCACAATCACCTACTTGTGGACGCATTTTGGGAACGTCTTTTACAATTGTGATTGTAAAAGCTGCTTGATCGTAGTCTTGAGGAAAGAACATATGAATTGCGGCAGGAACCATTTCAGCAAAAGCCCTCGCCGCTGCCATAATATCTGATTCTGGAGTATTTAAGGAATCATATATGTAGACAACCCGGTCAACCAATGATATGACCGTCCCAACCCAATGATTCGAGCTCACGTGTAGAACGAAGTATAACGTTTCAACGTCTTTGCCCCAGGCCAAATTTGTTGCGACATAAGCTGGAAGAATACCGTGTACATTCTCGTAAGTACCACCAGGCCATCTTTCAAGCTTACGCCAGTCCTTGTACCGATTCTTTCAAAGCATTTGAAATGCTGCATCCAATATAGCAATCTGCGGACTCTTGAAAGAACTAGGATTTCTCTTTAGCCTTAGTCTATACAAGTTCAGTGCTGCGTCAAGGTGCTGATAATAAAAGAAGGACAAATGTTAGGCACCAAAGCAGAGTCTACTAGACACACAACAACAACGGTCTGCCAGCTAAACAAGAAATAAACACTTTTGCCATATCCACTATTGACGAGGAAGAATGTACTTACCATATCGTGTAACCATTCCCTCGGCTTCAAAAGTAAGTTGAAGAATTCACGGGCCGTTGTTTTCCCTCCAAATGGATAAATATTTGTTCTGTCGAAGAAAATCAACATTCAAGTTAGACTGCAAGATAAAATAGACGATCTTATATGCTGTGTGTACTTACTCATCGGCTCTGAATACGTTCATCTTGTCCACCAGTGTTTTGTCAACATCTCCAAATACAATTTCGTAAGCAGATTTCTGGGCCACTGGTTTTGCGTTGTTGCTAGGTACAACAAGAAGCGCAGTCGATTTGCTTAACCTTTCACTCCTCCTTGTTGTTAGCTTGTTGGTCTGGCGAAGATTTCTGGAGCTTTCGTATATTTCGATTTGAGATGTAGTTGGGTGGACTGAATCCACTGATGGTTCAATGATATTAACTGGCTGGGCGTTTCCTTTTCCTCTCCCTCTTCCTCTTCCTCTTCCTCTTCCTCTTCCTCTTCCTCTTCCTCTTCCTCTTTCTTCAATGATTTCAGTGTCAATCACTGAGCCTTTACCATCTTCAGCAGTCGAAGCAACTGTCTCCATGCAGACGTTGGTTATCAATGCCGTAATGGGATCCTTAATGCATACATTAGTTTCATCTGCTGCAGCGGCATCCTTAATGCAGACATTGCTTTCATATGCGGGAGTGGCATCCTCTGCCTGAAGGCATGCTTTGGGATCATTATCTCCTTTTTCTTCTTTGGCATCTTCTGCCTTTTCACTCCCATCAATTTTTTCAACATCTCCAACTCTACCATCATCTTGAAGATGTTCTTCTTTGGCATCCTCTGCCTTTTCACTCCCATCACTTTTTTCAACATCTCCAACTCTACCATCATCTTGAAGATGTTCTTCTTTGGCATCCTCTGCCTTTTCACTCCCATCAATTTTTTCAACATCTCCAACTCTACCATCATCTTGAAGATGTTCTTCTTTGGCATCCTCTGCCTTTTCACTCCCATCACTTTTTTCAACATCTCCAACTCTACCATCATCTTGAAGATGTTCTTCTTTGGCATCCCCTGCCTTTTCACTCCCATCAATTTTTTCAACATCTCCAACTCTACCATCATCTTGAAGATGTTCTTCTTTGGCATCCTCTGCCTTTTCACTCCCATCACTTTTTTCAGCATATCCATCTCCATCATTACCATCATCTTGAAGATGTTCTTCTTTGGCATCCTCTGCCTTTTCACATTTGTATATTTTTTCCCCATGGAACATATCTTGAAAATGTTCTTGTTTGGCATCCTCTGCCTCGATGCCATCTGCCTTTTCACTGCAATCTAATTTTGCATCATCTCCTACTTGTTCTTGTTTGGCATCCTCTTCCTCGATGCCATTATCAGTTACTTTTTCTTTGACATCTCTTACTTTCTCATTTGAAAAGGAGCCAGAGGTAACAACCTTGATTCCTTCTCCTTCGTTGTCTTTGCCATCTCCTTTGTTATCCACCGTCGTCTCTTCTTCGTCATTCTGCAAAATTTCAAAGTAATGACTGTTACATGAACTCAACTTCAACCTCTTACACCTTAAGGGCATACTCTGCTGTATAGGATATTAAGGGATGCCAATGATGAATAGAATTGAATGCCATTATTAGTCTGCCGTAACAATTACATGTCTCACATAAATGAATGATACAACGTAGGCAAGCAGAGTATGCCATGCCCCTCTATTGTTTTACCACATCTGATAGAGCATGATATCGCATATCATGCCAGTGCTTTTATTTCAACAATTGCTGAGTTGGACATACCACGCGATTGTCAGGTTTTAGTTTGTTGTTAGAGAAGCGAGTATCTTGCTCGAAACAAGTCATCCTCTCCATCAGCTTTCCAATGACCTGTGCCAACTTGTTTAAGGTTTCACCCAAAACAGTATGCTGTTCCATGCTGGTTCGTTGCTGTTCCAAATTTACTGTCCATGCTGGTTCGTTGCTGTTCCAAATTTACTGTCAAACTTGGTCTGCTGTTTATCCAGGACAAATTCAATGATGTCAACGAAATCTGTTGAACCAGTAGATGGGATTTTAGCTACAGAAAACTTCGATTCTTCTTCTTCTTCCTCTTTTCCCCATCTCGCTCTTCAATTCCCTTCTTCTTTTTCCCTTTTCCTCTCTTTCCTTCATTATCTACTTTCCTTTTTTTTCCAGTGTGGTTTTCTGGGACTGGCGGCGCTTTTGAGACCCTCCATTTGATGTCCGACAACGGTTGGCTAGAGAGAATGTATTTGATGAGATTATCAAGCTTGACATCTATTACGTCGTTACCTTTCCAACATGGATAGATTTCTGCCCGGGATCTCTCACACATAGTAGTTAAAATCACCTACAAAACAACATATGGTTACATAAATGCCAGCCAGAAGTCAGCGTAACTCTGCCAGAAGTCTAGCGATGGGAATATGTAAACTTGTGGCAGAGTCTTTTTGCAGACGCTGCCACTGTGGCTTACTCTGCCAAAACTCTACATTTTTACTTCAACAAACTATGCCAAAGATATACATACCTCTTCACTCGAGAAGATCTTCTCCATATCGGGTCTGCCAACTTTTCCCTTGTATCTTAGCAGATGTGTACCTTCAAAAGTTATAGGTGTTCCCAAATTTTCTCCCACTTTGGGCACATAAGCATACGCCCAGACCTATAGAACTTGCACGAACCCCTTCAAAACATAAGAGTCTTGCCATATCTTCTCTTTAGTTACTAACTTAACCTGCTCAACAAGATCTTTGTAAGCAACCCTCCCCCAGGGATACCCTTCGAAAGTTGCCAAATCTATCACCAACCTAGCTAGGCTAAGGGGAATTTCGGTATGCCGATCAACACCCAACAGACCGTTAGACAGAATAGCTAGGTAACTAAGCCTAATTTTATCTTCCCTGGACCAAGATTTGCTTATATCTCCACCATGCTTCATACACAATTTCACTATGTCCTCAATACAAGGGCTAGGACGGCGTATTTTGAGAAGACCCCGAAAGTGATTCCAGGTTTGGTGATTAGCTTCAGAAGATACCAACCCATCCAACTGCGTAATTTCATTACAGTTAAGACCTGTGATCTCTTCAAACTCGAAGAGCGAGAACCGTGCTGGCTGTTCCGCGATCAAAAACCACAACTCAAATGGGCTTTCACACTCCAATTGTTTGCAAATAAGATGGTGATGCACTAATTTCGCACTCCATCTGAAACCCAACTTCTCAAACTTACAAATAACTCCTAGCTGTGACTTGCGGACATAATCCCACACTTCCTCACCCACTACACCTTCCACCAGTGAAAGATGATTGAACTTCGAACTGTAGTTTATTCTGGTATTTGGATCTGGCTTGTTTCCTTTGGAAAAAATAATGGCAGGAAAATCCATCTCGTAATCATTCATATACATGATATATTCGAAGGAGAAATATCGGAAAAATGAAGAGATCGGAGAATTATCGGAGAAATGAAGAAAATGAAGAAAATGAAGAAAGAGATCGACAAAATTGAAGATACGCTCCTCTGCTCTAGGGTTGCCGAGGGGAAGTAGAAGAAGAGTCAATGTTGTGTTTTCCAAGCTTTCTGGGCTTCATGGGCCTGAAACAACTGCTTTGAAGCCCGAATATATATTGTGGAAATATTTTTAAACTAATATTACCTAATTAAGACGGCGCCCCCTTTTGTCGTACAGTTAAGTCAGCGCCGCCTTTTTCTTTTAGTTGAAACTCTTCAAAAACGCTGCGCTACATCGGCATACAGTCTGCGAAATCCTAAACCACTCAAAACTCTTCAAAAACTTCGATTAACATTGGTTTAGCCGTCATAACTCCAAAGTGATCTTCAATCTAATTGTTTAAAAGCTTATTTACATTGAAAACACAGAATGGAAGAAAAATTGATAACCATGGTAAATACCAAGGAAATGTTTCACATAGTGTCGTGTTGAACAAAGATACACGAAGAAACATATGATAACGATTTTTTTTGTCTGAGTTGTTCTTTTTAACATAAGTTTTACTTTGAAACCAGTAAGAAATAATGTATAAAGGTAGTGGAAGTATATACAAACATACAACAACAAAAAATCACTACAAATCCTATATCAATCTGCATTCGGTCTGCCGTTGGTGACATTCATTCAGTCTGCGATACTCTAACCACTCGGTTTTCACTGTGGAGTTTTTCTTTTTAACATAAGTTGTACTTTGACAACAGTTAGAAATTAATGAAATAATGTATAAAGGAAGTGGAAGTATATACAAATATACATCAACAAAAACTCTCTACAAACGAATTCTCCGATTACGATCTGCATTAGGTCTGCCGTTGGTGATATTCAGTCAGTCTGCGAAACCCTACACACTCGGTTTTCATACCCTACCCACTCAGTTTTCACCGAGTTTCTCGAGTTTTCTGGTTTCGGCTTATACCGGTTAATGCACTACTGGTGATTGTCTTCTGCCGTTGGTGACCTTAAGGGGTAGCGCTAGTATTTTCAAAATTATTTTAGAACATAACTAAAATTAGGGATTATTTCACAACCACGAGCACTTCAACAAGAATCAGTCACCATTCTTTTCAATGCACCTGCGATTTTGAGGAGTGGACACAAGAAGGGTTCAAGCACTTGAAGGAGTTGGAGGATATATGGACTACTTGACCTACCCCGCGCCAACCATGCATTTCCTTGCCACGGTGAAGTTCATTGAGGATGAAGCGAATGGACATGGATATGTCTACTTCATGGTTGGGCCAATCCAATACTCACTCACTTTCGGCCCGTTTCCCTAACAACACGCTCGCATAGCGCTTCATGGATGAGGACGAGACGCCTTTGTGTTGTTTCTTCCACCCCTTCAAGATTACAACTCTGATCACTTCTAATAAAACTGTTTATGAGTTTATGTTTGTTTGTTTTTTTTTTGTTGGGAGTTTATGTTTTATTATGAAGAAACATAAGTGCAAAGCTAATTGGAAGGAGTCAATGTTCAGCTCTTTTTTGTAATGAATTATCCTAAAGTCTGATACCAGTCTGGCTTTGGTCTATCGTTAGGTGGTTTGGTCTGCGAAACCCTAACTGTAAAAAAGCACAGCAGTGTATACCAAATTTTTGCATAATACAAGTAGAATATAAACACTGTTTGCGTATACTCTGCTTCCAACGGCAGAGACTGATAACGCTTTGTTTTTCTTCTGCGAGTAAAAGCAGAGACTGCGCATACTCTTTTCTCTCTCTACTTGTACTCTGCGTAGTCTACATTTACTTGCGTTGCAAATATCAACATGCAGACAGTGTGCCACGGTCCGCGTTAACTCTGCTGGTCTTAAGGGGTAGTGCTGGTATTTCCAAAAAAGTGTACTAGTTCTACAATTTTCCCTACGAGGGTACCACGCTTGACATTAAAGTTAGAAAATGCACCATTTTGAACCATTTCTTCTATAAAGAATCCTCAAAACAATTGAAGTTTTAATCGATTTATTCCTATTTTGATTTTGTTCGGTTTCAGTTATGATATGAAAAATCTCTTTTAGTAGATCAGTTTCTGGTACATTTATAATTTCGTTCAGATCAGTTAAACCAAATTATTTGAACATCACTTATAGGAACTAGTCATGATCTGGAGACATATTTCTATAGAAATGATTCATAAATCGGAGACCACAAACTTTGTGGAAATCTGATTATCCTCTTCCTATGAGTTATGATCAGCTAAAGCATACTCTTAAATATGGAAAATAATTATTGTCTTAGGAGGTGGTGTTTTCGGCTGCAAGATTTAAAGAAAAAGAATTATGTGAAAACAATAAGTTGATGAAAGGGCCAGCTACAATCCTCTACATGAATGAGAGAGGAAGGTCAAGTAGGAGAGACTCAAATGACTCACATGGAAGAAGCCGTAGTAGATCCAAGCAAAAAGTAACGACATGTCAAAAGAGATTGTTATCTCAGAAAGAAGAGATTGGATAGTGATGAGGAAGGTGAAGTTGTTGTAGCTTTGGAACAATTGGATGCTCTATTGTGACTAGTGATAGTGTCGGAGACAATTGGGTGATTGATTCTGGATGCACTCATCACATGACTTCAAGGATAGATTGGTTTGTGGACTTTCAAGAAAAGGGATCAAGTCAGATTCTATTTGGTGATTTTCACACAGTTGAAACATTAGGCACATGCTCCATAAGGTTGAATAATCATGGAGGGTCTGTTAAGATTATGCACAATGTCAGATATGTGCCGAATCTTCGAAGGAACCTTATACCAACCCCAACATTGGACAAGTTGGGTTTCACTCACTAGGGTGGAAATGGGAAAATCAATTTTCAAAAGAACAACAAGGTGGCATTGAGAGGCTCTCTGCAGAATGGTTTGTATGTTCTTGATGGAGAAACAATAACTGAAGAGTTGTGTCAAGCTGAGAGTTTAAAATCTCAGGTTCCCTTGTGGCATAGTAGACTTGGAGTTACAAGAACATAAAAGTGTTGGTAAGAGATGGTGTTCTAAAGAAGAAAGATATAAGAAAAGAAGCCTTATGTGAACACTGTGTGATGGGAAAGTCAAAGAAGGTCAGCTTTGAGACTGGAAAGCATGACACAGAACATGTGCTTGAATATTTCCATGATGATCTGAGGGGTTCCCCAAATGTGAAACCTTCCATGTTTGGTAACCAGTACTTCTTGTCCATAATTGATTATCATTCCATAACAGTATGGATTTGGTTCCTTAAAACAAAGGATGAGACATTTTCTAAGATCTGTGAATGGAAGAAGCTGGTGGAGAATCAGGTAGATAGGAAGGTAAAATGCTTGAGGACATATAATGGTCTTGAATTATGTAACCATATGTTTGATGCGTTTTGCAGGAAAAATGGGATTGCAAGAAATTGTACGTGCACTTACACACTTCAGCAAAATGGTGTAGCTGAGAGAATGAATATAACCATTATGGAAGCGGCCAGATGCTTGCTAAATGAGCCAGGTTTGCAGGAACAGTTTTGGGCTAAGGCTGCAACCACCTTAATATATGTAATCAACAGATCTCCAACTGCTACCATTGGTTTCAAGACACCTGAGGAAGTTTGGTTAGGCAACCAGCTTGGATACAAACATATGAGAAAGTTTGGGCCTGTTGTGTATGTTCACACTAATCAGGGAAAATTACTGTAGAGCTGTAAAAGGAGTATTCATAGGCTACCCTACATGAACAAAAGGGTACAAGGTGTGGCTACTTGAAACTGAAAATGTGTCATTAACAAAAATGTCGAATTTCGTGAAGACTTGGTTTATAAGGATGTGCACAAAGAGAAAATATTATCTCCTGAAACAGCAGAGAAAGAAGATAACAAGACTAAAAAAAATATACATAAAGGTACCAATAGTGAGCTCATCTCAAAACAAAGAAGACTCCAGTCAAGGTTGAGCCCCCTAAGGAGGTTTCTGATGACAGTGAGGATGATGAGCAAAAAAACCTGAGACAATTGCGCATGAAAGAGTTAGTTTAACTAACTATCAGTTGGCCAAGCATCATCCCAAAAGGATCATTGTACCTCATGAAAAGTTTAGTGACTATACTGAAATTTCTTTTGCACTCTCCATGTTTGAGCTTATGAATACAAAATAACCAAAAGACTACATGGAGGCAAAATCGAGTAGTGAATGGCCTAATTGGAATGTTGTTGCAGATGAAGAAATGGATTCCCTGAAGAAGAACAATACATGGGTGCTGGTAGATAAATCTAAAAACAAAAAGATTATCAGTTATATATGGTTGTTCAAAATTAAACCAGAAGTTGCATGAATTGTGTCTGAGAGGTGTGGGGCGTGTAAATCCGCACTAATTGAAATTGTCGAGGATTTGTTAAGAGAGATGAAATTTCTGAGCAAAAACTACCGAAAGACACATACAGAGATCCAAAGATGGTATTTTATTAAGCTGTTTAGAAAGCTGTTCGTATGAGAGCAAAAGTACAGAGTTTTGCTAGGTCAAATTGCGGATCCCCTTTTCAGAGGGTATATACGAGTTTTAGTCGGCTAGGTCAATATCTAAGGAGATAAGGAAGATTTCCTAATTCCTCGAGATTTCCTTTTAGCAAAGCCTGCCACCGCCATGGGCTTTGATTCATGGGTTTATTGTCTCGGCCCACACGTTCATTTGCTCAGCTCGGCCTAACTCCTTATCCTTAGGCTTTGGCTCGGATGGCAGTGGCTGAGCAGCTCGGGTGACACCATGGTTCACGGCTCGGGTGACACCATGGATCACGGCTCGGGTGACACCATGGTTCATGGCTCGGGTGACACCATGGTTCACGGCTCGGGTGACACCATGGTTCACGGCTCGGGTGACACCATGGTTCACGGCTCCGCTGACACCATGGTTCACGGCTCGGGTGACACCATGGTTCACGGCTCGGGTGACACCATGGTTCACGGCAGGGTGACACTATTGTCCACGACTCGGGTGACACCATGGTTCACGGATCGGGTGACACCATGGTTCACGGCTCGGGTGACACCATGGTTCACGGTGCCGTACTATGGGTCGTGACACCCGATCTGTTTGATGTACCATGGATCGGGGTACACGACCCAGCTTCTTCACCGTGGGTCATGACATCCGATCTATTTGCTGTACCATGGATCGGGGTACACGACCCAGCTTCTTCACCGTGGGTCGTGACACCCGATCCGTTTGTTGTACTATGGATCGGGGTACACGACCCAGCTTCTTCACCGTGGGTCGTGACACCCGATCCGTTTGCTGTACCATGGATCGGGGTACACGACCCAGCTTCTTCACTGTGGGTCGTGACACCCGATCCATTTGCTGTACCATGGATCGGGGTACACGACCCAGCTTCTTCATCGTGGATCGTGACACCTGATCCGTTTGGTGTACCATGGATCGGGGTACACGATCCATCTTCTTCTCCGTGGGCCGTGATACCTGATCCATTTGCTGTACCATGGAACGGGTACACGCACAGCTTCTTCACCGTGGGTCATGACACCCGATTCGTACTGTACCATGGATCGGGGTACACGACCCAGCTTCTTCACCGTGGGTCATGACACCGATCCGTTTGCTGTACCATGGATCGGGGTACACGACCCAGCTTCTTCACCGTGGGTCGTGACACCCGATCCGTTTGTTGTACCATGGATCGGGGTACACGACCCAGCTTCTTCACCATGGGTCGTGACATCCGATCCATTTGTTTTACCATGGAACGGGGTACACGACCCAGCTTCTTCATCGTGGGTCGTGACACCCGATCCATTTGCTATACCATGGATCGGTGTACACGACCCAGCTTCTTCACCGTGGGTCGTGACACCCGATCCATTTGCTGTTACCTTCAAG
Source organism: Pseudoturritis turrita (assembly GCA_900406555.1). NCBI lineage: Eukaryota > Viridiplantae > Streptophyta > Magnoliopsida > Brassicales > Brassicaceae > Pseudoturritis > Pseudoturritis turrita. Next base: position 82,592 of record OVBL01000737.1, read on the forward strand.
TGGGTGAATATTGACCCCAACAGTTAGCCCCTAGCTCGTTAGTTTTAATATTGAAAGTGTCGAGGTAAAGAGCGGTCTAAATTTAACTCGTCCCGAACCACTTCTCTTCGTGTCACCAAGTTATTTCTCACTGTCACCCCGAACCAATACTCTTCATGACATCGAGCTATTTTTCACTGTCACCCCGAACCATTTTTAGCGGTCACCCTGAATCATTGTTAAGAGTTTGGATTCCGTTCGGGGGACTTTGGCAAGCTATCACCTTTATCGAGGAGTCTAAATATTTCCGCTGATTCCCGAGGTATATGATGGCACCGTTTGCTTATATAACTCGTGATGCCTCCCGTTTTCTTTCACTACTTCATTTCTTCGAAAATCTCTCCAAACAGGTAACCTCTCTCTTCTTTCTCTCTCTAAGTTTTGCTTAAGTTAATTTATGCTTGCGCCTCCATTATTTCTTCCTTGCCGTCGAGCCGTTCGAGTTTCCCGATCCATCTTCAATCAGCTATGCCGCTATCCTTGAGTTTTCCGGTGGTTGCATGAGATTTGGATCTAATTTCAAATTTATGTTGAAGATCTCGACTTGTTCTTCGATTCCTAGAAAGTTTCGATCCATTTTGATTAGTTGTTGAGAAACCTAATCTATTTTCTGATCCTTTTAAAACTTAGATCTTTCCTTCTGAGCTTCTGGAGATCTCGATCTGTTTGTCTGCCTTCCAAAGACCCGATCTATTTTCAAACAAAGGATGTCTCAGCTATCCGCGTTCGTGTCACCCGATCCATATGCCAGATTGTTTGTCAGTCTAGACCAATCTTCATTTCCTGAGCCTTCATTTTCCTCCGATCCAATCTTGGCTCAAAGTTGCGGCCGAGCAGATTCATCTGGCGCGAGCATCCTAGAGGATTTGGATGATTCAAATGGTTCGGGGGTAGGACCTTCTATCCTTGGTAGGAAAATGGTGCTCTCTGAATCCTCGAGAGCTGACAGTAATGTCGAGGCTCTTGTGGAATTTGAAGTCCCCCACCTTCACCTTCACGATTCTCCGTTTGACAAGACGGCAAACCTTTTTGCGGACACAATGGATCCCGAGCTGGCAAAAATTGAACCAAAGGATTGGTTCTACGATCCAGTTATAGCAAGACAAGAGTTAGAGCGTTTGATTGAACCTATCCAAGAAGCCCCAAAAAAGAGGAAAGCGAAAAAGCGACCTGATCCTCCAGGTTCAACTCTTACTACTCCAGATTCGTTGATAGACCTTAGGTAGAGATTTAATATTTCGGAAGAAATCGAATTCGTTCTTCCCTCACCGACAGACCGAGCCAGTCAACCTCCACCCAACCACTTCACTCTCTATGAGACTTTCTTTTATCACTGCTTACTGTGGCTGCCTATCCTTGAGGTGATCCTGCGATTTTTATGGAAACATAATCTAGATTTTGCCCAGATCAACGCCAGAGGAGTTAGACATCTGGTCGGCATTCTGTTAAGGAGTTATGAATGCGACGTTGAGGTTGGGATCGAACATTTGAGAAGTCTTCTCGAGTTCAGGCATCACAACAAAAGAGAGCTGAAATACTACATATCGGGTAAAGCCAAGAGGAAGATCATAAAGGGATTCCCGAACAAAGACGACAACTGGGAGGATTACTTCTTCTTTGTCCCCATCACCGAGGCGTCAGTGGGATCAAGATGTCTTAACTTAGTCAAGACGAGCTGGGGAGAACTTGGTAGCCGACCCGTGGCTTGTTTTTGGGCTACGGCTCGGTTTCCTTTTTTATTGATCTTGTTTTAGGTTTACTTATATTGTTTCCTTCTTTTGCAGCACGCCACTTCCAACTCCTGCTGCCTCCTGATCTATCTGAGATTCACAAAATGCTTTCGGCTCGAAGGTATAATTGGAAAAGAGAGTTCAACCTCCAGCGAGTGGAAAGAGCCCGAGCCCTTTTCGAAGGTCAATCCGTTGGTCCATCATCTTCTTCTAACTCTGACGATACCATGGGAAGACCTACTTTTAGAGACAGAGCCACAGCCAAGGCAAAGGTGGAAGCCAAAGCGAAGGAGAGAGCAAAACAGGCTGAAGCGTTGGGTCAGCCTCGTCTCCTGAACCCTAGGTTGCTGCAACGTTACTCCCCAAGCCAGTTTCCTCCCGTCACGAACCTGAGGGGATTCCTATCCTGCGGCTCCTCAAGGGGTCATATTAGGTCTTCGCCCTGCAGATTCCCAAATAGTGCCCCATAAGGACAAGGGTAAAGGGAAAGCCAAGGAAAAAAAAGGTCCAAGCAGAAAACATCAATCATCGGCAGATGACGCCGAAAGATTGATCAAAGCGTCGAAATGACAATGACGCTCTGAGAAACCTAAACTTATTCCCGAAGCGATCCCCCTCTCCGCTGTGCCCCTTAATGCTGACGGGGCTTATAATAACGCTGGGGCATCTGCAGCTATTTTTTCGAAGATTACCTACCCCGATGATCGCCTCCCACCACCCGATACCTTGCTGAGGGACAAATCCTATAACGAAGTTTCTCTTTGTTGTGTTAAGGTAATCGGTTTGTCATTGCTTATCCTGTTGCTGTCACCCGAGGCGTTGTTCTAAATAACTTTTTTTTTGTTTTCGTGCAGTTAATAGCCCATCTTAACAGCATGGTGTTGGGGTATGAATCCGACGCCCGCAAGCATAAGGAGAGGGTTGATGATGCCCGGAGGACAGCTACTGAGCTTGATGGGAAGCTCAAAGAGGCCGAGGCGAGTCACGCCGCTGAACGAGAAAGGGCTCTTAAGAGAATCCAGGGTCTTGAGGGCAAAACGGAGGGACTCAAGAAGCATCGCAAGGAGGCTGATGAGCGGATCATGCGATTGGAGTCAGGCAAGGCGAGATGCGACGTTCATATTGCCAGTCTGACAAGGCAGTTGGAGGCAGTGAACGAGTTCCATGAGGTCAAGATGGAGCAGGCAGTTTTGGAGGCCAAGCGCGAGATGAGGTCATCATTTGAGGACAAGGTCTCCTGAGCCAAAAATCTTCTTGCCAAGATTGATGGCGAGCCCAAAGAAAATATGCTCGATCTTGCTCAGATCAAAGGCAATCTTCAGTTTATTGGATTGCTTCGAAGTGAAGAGCCACCATCACTTGACGTTGAGGCAAGGAGTCTGGCTGAGCAGAAAGGGGAGCTTGAGGATGCCCACGAGGCATTTGCCAAGCTGCTGGCTGATCTTGGGGACATACTGAACTGATTTGCGACTAGTTGGAAATCGCAAAATGCGTGAAGTTGCTCGATCTTTAGGCCACCAGCAAGTTTCATCCCGGCAATTAGGGCTTCGTACACCGTTTCATTGTTGGACACGTGGAAACCAAGGCAGAATGACTATTCCAGCAGTTCGCCGGTTGGAGAGGTTAGTTGTATCCCTACTCCCGAACCGTTTTTGGAAGATGAGCCATCAACATTGAGTTTCCAGGGCTGGCTTTGTATTTCGTCGTCAATGCCTTCTTCAGGTAGTTCAATAAGGAAATCGGCCAAGACTTGGGATTTGGTGCATATGCGTCCGCGATACTCAATGTCATATTCGCTCAGTTCTATTGTCAAATTTGCTAGTCTTCCTGACTGACTTGGGCTTTGCAAAACAGACCTGATCGGGAAGGTACTCAGGACGATGATCGAGTGAGACTAGAAGTACGGCCTTAGCTTTCTTGCAGACATGACTATGGATATCGCCAATTTTTCCATCTGCGAGTACCTTGTCTCGGCATCTGTAAGGGTTTTGCTGACGTAAAAGATTGGCTTCTGCTCCCCACGCTCGTCTCGAATCAATACGCCGCTTACTGCTGTGGCGGAGATCACGGTGTACAGAAAAAGCGGCTCTCCTGCTACTGGTTTTGCGAGAACTGGAGGGGTAGCCAGGTAAGTTTTTAGTTGTTGAAAAGCCTCCTCGCACTTTTCGGTCCATTGGAACTTCTTTTTTCCCCGCAACGTATCCTAGAAAGGCAGACATTTATCGGTGGATCGTGAGACGAATCTGTTAAGGGCAGCTACTCTCCCGGTAAGTCTTTGTATTTCCCTTTTTGTATTTGGTGAAGTCATATGGATGAGCGCATCGATTTGCTTAGGGTTCACTTCAATACCACGGTGAGTCACTAAGTATCCGAGGAATTCCCCCGATGTGACCGCGAATCTGCATTTCGTTGGATTTAACTTCATGTTGTGAAAGTTCAGACGTGAGAAGCACTCCTCGAGGTGAGCTATGTGGTCTTGCTTTCTTAATGATTTCACCAGCATGTCGTCTATAAAAACCTCCATTGTCCTTCTGAGTTGATCAGCGAACATCTTGTTTACCAGCCGCTGGTACGTTGCTCTGGCATTTTTTAGGCCGAATGGCATCACTTTGTAGCAGTATATTCCACGATCCGTTATGAAAGCAGTTTTCACGATCATCAGGGTTCATCAGTATCTAGGTGTAACCAGAGAAGGCATCCATGAAAGATAGGAATGCGTTCCCTGCCATTGCTTCGACCAGGCGATCGATGTGTGGAAGAGGGAAGCTGTCTTTTGGACAAGCTTTATTCAGATCAGTGAATTCCACGCATACCCGCCATTTTCCATTCTTCTTCTTGACCACCATTGGGTTAGCTAAACAGTCCGGTTACTTCACCTCGGTTATCAAACCGACGCGCAGGAGTCTTTCAACTTCGTCATTGACTGCTTTGGCTCTGTCTGGTCCAAGTTTTCTCCTTTTCTGTTTTACTGGTTTGAACGTTGGGTCTAGGTTCAGCTCGTGGCTAGTTATGCTTATATCGTTACCGGGCATGTCTTCTGCTTCCCATGCGAAAGTGTTGATATTTTTCTTTAGAAACGCAACGAGCTCTTCTTTGATCTTTTCATCTAACATTGCCCCAATCTCCACGCATCACTCTTGATGTCCATTGTCGATGCAAACTGACACCACAGGATTGCACGTTGGCTTAGATACTTCTTCTTCGCGATCCTCCGCAATCTGTAATTGCTATAAGAGTTTGGAAAGCTCTTTGACCGGCTCTCTGTCGGTCTTTATTTTCTTGCGCTTGGAATTTGCCATCGGATCGGTCACCGGATTTTGGAGCTTGTGTGCGGCGAGGAAGCAGACACGAGATTCCTTTTGGTTTCCACGAATTGTTTTTACTCCGTTTGGAGTAGGGAACTTGAGGCAGAGATGGTAGGTTGAAACAGCGACTCGCATGGAATTCAACCAGGGGGTGCCCATAATGACGTTGTAAATTGATGGGTGATCAGCTACGGAGAATTCGATGATTTTTGTCACTTCGCCAGCTTGGACGGGAAGTTTGATTGTTCTTGTAGTCATGGTGGTTTCTCCGGAGAATCCAGTCAATGGTTTCGGGGTAGATATCACTTCGGATAGGTCGACATTCATTCTTCTGAGAGTCTCGAGAAAGATTATGTCCACCGTGCACCCGGTGTCTACCAGTACGCGTGCTACATCGCAGTCGTTGATAATTAATTCGATCATGAGAGGGTCCTCATGTGGTCTGTCGATTCCGAGCGTCTCCCTTTCCTCGAATGATATCACGTCATTTGGAAATTTTGATGGTTTAGACCAATTGATGCTGACGTCCGCCCTTCGCTAGAATGCTTTGATTGATGAGATGGTGTCCGAGCAGTAGTGAGAGCCTCCCATTATCATACTTATTCTCCTTCTTGATCCGGGGGGTGGCGCCTCGTCATTCCGTCTATCACGCTTGGAATGATCTTCCTTTGCCTGGTCGGCTTTGTGTGTGTTCACATCCATCTCGAAATCCTTAAGGCTGATGTTCCCTCCAAGTTTGTCGGCTGCTAATTTTTTTGCAACTTTCAAACCTAGAATTCGGCAGTTTGCAGTGGAATGCCCATAGATGTGATGGTGCTCGCAATAGGCTGCTTCATCGTAAGAACTATCGCCTTTGGTCCAAGTACTCCATAAATTTCTTCTACGGCTTCGGCCTCTTCCTCGACCGTACCCAGGGATGTCGATTTGATAGTTATGAGCTCCTCGGAGAGTGGTTCACTGTCTTTGCCTTCCCATACTTCTCGGTTAGGATCTTCATCTCTTCTTCTTCGGTGATTAAATCTGCAGCTCGATGCATTGCATCATGTATCATTGTGGGGGCATTCAACTCGCTTCAGGGCCAGTAAGGCTGCTTTGTCGCTTAGGCCCTCCACTTTGGACATAACGGCTTTGAATCTTCCGATGAAACTTCGGAGTGATTCATTCTGCCCCTGAGCTAGGGTCCACAGGTCGGCGTCAGACGTTCCAGGATCCATGAATATGGAGTAATGTTTCAAGAATGCCGCAGACAGTTGGTTGTAGTTGTCGATGGATTTCCACTTGAGCCTGGAGAACCACTGGAGCGTGGGGCTCTTGAGATGCTCCACGAAGAAAAGGCATTGTCCGGCGTCTCTTTCTTTTTCTTTGAAGTTAGAGCGTCCCATGGCTACAGCGAAAGCCGTTAGATGCTCTTTTGGGTCGGTTTTCCCTTCCTAGATCAGAACTTTCATCTTTCCAGGATCTAGAATTCTTGTACTGGTAATCCGTGCTGTGAACGGGGTGTTATGTGCTTCCTCCAGTACGCGATTTATCTCCGGCACCTTACTAGTCGTTTTGTGCATCATGGATCGGACGGCTTTTATGTCGGCAGCTGCTCGGTCAATATCTGCTCGCATGATAGCCATCTCTTCTTTCTGGGCTCGAACTCCTGCTCTTCGCTCTTCGTTGAACCGTGCTTGCTCGGCCCAGAGGATGTTCTCTTCTTCCTCGGTTAGCTCTTGATCTCCTTCTGGGATGGCCTCGCATCTTTCAGTTTGGGTCCGACCAGCTACTAGGGGTTCGGGGTCATCGCGGCTCTCCGTGTTACGCTCTACTCGATTCTCTTCCTCCAGATTGATGATTGGGGCCACCTCCTACTCCTTTGATGTGTCGCTTGCTCCTTGCATCCCGGAAGCCAGGTTTGCTAAGCTTTGATGGAGTGACAGCAGTCTTCCGCGGGTTCCCAGCGGGTTGAGCGGGGTTGAGAAATCTAGGGCCGTTGGGTTGAGGCATCTTCCGATTCATCTTGCTGGGTCCATACCTGAACCCACCCCTTGGGCTCTACTCGTCGTTGCCAAAGCCTTCAGCTCGCCTTCCATCGCGTTGTTCAGCTTGTCTTATTCCTCCATCTTCTTGAGCTACGTCTCAAGCATAGTCTTCATCATCGTTAGTGTTGCCGAAGATTACCCGGTGTTGTCGGGTTGGTTTGTCTGATCCTCTGCGCTAGTGTTTCTGATGTCAGCAGCGTTATCGTCTCCGTTATTGGCCATCGTCTTCGGATTGGTTTCCAAGTGGCTTTCTGGTGTAAGATAATTTCAAGTGCGCCCTCCTTCTAGCGCCAAATTGTGGGGGTGTAAATCCGCACTAATTGAAATTGTCGAGGATTTGTTAAGAGAGATGAAATTTCTGAGCAAAAACAACCAGAAAACACAAACAGAGATCGAAAGATGGTATTTTATTAACCTATTTAAAAAGCTGTTCGTATGAGAGAAAAAGTACAGAGTTTTGCTAGGTCAAATTGCGGATCCCCTTTTCAGAGGGTATACATGAGTATATATACGAGTTTTAGTTGGCTAGGTCAATATCTAAAGAGATAAGGAAGATTTCATAATTCCTCGGGATTTCTTTTTAGCAAAGCTTGCCACCGCCATGGGCTTTGATTCATGGGTTTATTGTCTCGGCCCACACGTTCATTTGCTAAGCTCGCCCCAACTACTTATCCTTAGGCTTTGGTTCGGATGGCAGTGGCTGAGCGGCTTGGGTGATACCATGGTTCACGGCTCAGGTGACACCATGGTTCACGGCTCGGGTGACACCATGGATCACGGCTCGGGTGACACCATGGTTCACAGCTTGGGTGACACCATAGTTCACGGCTCGGGTGACACCATGGTTCCCGGCTCGGGTGACACCATGGTTCCCGGCTCGGGTGACACCATGGTTCATAGCTTGGGTGACACCATGGTTCATGGCTCGGGTGACACCATGGTTCACGGCTCGGGTGACACCATGGTTCATGGCTCGGGTGACACCATGGTTCATGGCTCGGGTGACACCATGGTGCATGGCTCGGATGACACCATGGTCCACGGCTCGGGTGACACCATGGTCCACGGCTCGGGTGACACCATGGTTCACGGCTCGGGTGACACCATGATTCACGGCTCGGGTGACACCATCATTCACGGTGCCGTACTATGGGTCGTGACACCCAATCCGTTTGTTGTACCATGGACCGGGGTACACGATCCAGCTTCTTCACCGTGGGTCGTGACACCCGATCCATTTGCTGTACCATGGATCGGGGTACACGACCCTGCTTTTTCACCGTGGGTCGTGACATCCGATCCATTTGTTGTACCATGGATCGGGGTACACGACCCAACTTCTTCACTGTGGATCATGACACCCGATCCATTTTCTGTACCATGGATTAGGGTACACGACCCAGCTTCTTCACTGTGGGTCGTGACACCCGATCTGTTTGATGTACCATGGATCGGGGTACACGACCCAGCTTCTTCACCGTGGGTCGTGACACCCGATCTGTTTGTTGTACCATGGATCGGGGTACACGACCCAGCTTCTTCACCGTGGGTTGTGACACCTGATCCGTTTGTTGTACCATGGATCGGGGTACACGACCCAGCTTCTTCACCGTGGATCGTGACACCCGATCCATTTGTTGTACCATGGATCGGGGTACACGATCTAGCTTCTTCACCGTGGGTCGTGACACCCGATCCGTTTGTTGTACCATGGATCGGGGTACACGACCCAGCTTCTTCACCGTGGGTCGTGACACCCGATCCGTTTGCTGTACCATGGATCGGGGTACACGACCCAGCTTATTCACAGTGGGTCATGACACCCGATCTGTTTGCTGTACCATAGATCGGGGTATATGACCCAACTTCTTCACCGTTGGTCGTGACACCCGATCCATTTGCTGTACCATGGATCGGGGTACATGACCCAGCTTCTTCACCATGGGTCGTGACACCCAATCCGTTTGCTGTACCATGGATCGAGGTACACGACCCAGCTTCTTCACCGTGGGTCGTGACACCCGATCCGTTTGCTGTACCATGGATCGGGGTACACGACCCAACTTCTTCACTATGGGTCGTGACACCCGATCCATTTGCTGTTAACTTCAAGTGGGTGAATATTGACCCCAACAAGAGGTATAAGGCACGGTTAGTTGCAAAAAGATTCACACAAAGATAAGGAATTGATTATCATGAAGTGTTTTCACCAGTTGTGAAACATGTATCAATCATAATGTTACTATCACAGGTTGTGAATGTAGACCTAAAGCTTGAGCAGATGGATGTCAAAACCGCATTCTTGCATGGGAATTTGAAGAATATCTTTATATGTACCAGGGGGAGGGTTATGAAGATGAAACAAAGAAAGATTAGGTGTGGCAGAAATGAGCATGACTCATGTGTCTATACAAAAGAGAATAACACTTGATGACTACATATATTTACTCTTATATGTAGATGACATGCTGCTAGTTTCAAAGAGTATGTCAGAAGTGAATAAGCTGAAGGAGCAGTTGAGTTCTACTTTTGAAATGAAGGATCTGGGAGCTGTAAGAAGAATACTTGGTATGGATATAGTAAGGGGAGAGTAAAAGGAACTTTATGTCTATCTCAGTTACGTTATTTAAAGAAAGTTGTTGAGAATTTCATAATGTCAGACACAAAGATTTCTCAAACTCCAATTGGTGCTCATTTCAAGCTATCAACCGTCAGAGTTGATGAGTGAAGCATTGATATGGATGAGACTCCTTATGCTTCAGCTGTTGGTAGCATCATGTATGATATAGTAGGATCTAGACCTGGCATATTTTGTGGTATTGGTTTGGTAAGTTGGTTTATTAGCAAGCCTGGTGAGATTCATTGGGAAACTGTCAAGTTGTTGTTGAGATACATCAAAGGATCACTGGAGTTACAGCTAGTGTATACAAAAGAAAAGGATTTTCAGGTTCAAGGATTACATTTCCTCTCAATTGGATTAATCCGCCATCAAAGTGCCGTCACCATGAAATCCACCAGCTTCACCTCGAATTCGGCGATAGAGAAACACGCGACATGATCTCTGCCGCTATCTCTTTCTTCCCTTTCACGATGCCGTCGTGGTTTTCATTACCGTTTGCCTCGGACAGGCCGATGTCGTCGTTGAAGCTGTGGAAGGTGAAGACGGAGAAGAAGCTATGGGAACAGTGGGAACAGACGACTATGAGGAAGGACGAAAAAGGGAAGAGTAAATAGGGAAATGCGAAGGAAGAGAGGAGGAAAATTGTATTTTTTATTTATTTTGTGTGTTTTTTTAATTATTATTATAATAAATAAAATGAAGATGTTATAGCAAAAAAATAAAATAAATTCATGTCACTAATTATTAACAGAAAATTAACACTTCTATTAAATTTTACAACGACGTGAATTTGAAATCTAGTTTGGAGGTTTTTTGTGGAAACATTTTTAGTTTGAAGGTTTAAAGTACGAGTGGAAAAATTTGGAAGTTTAAAGTGTTAGTGATTGTCACTTGAATTTCAGTTTATGAATCATTTCTATAAATATAAAGAATGTATATATATATATATATATATATATATATATATATATATATATATACACGAAAGTAGGAATTATATAGAGCTTGTTTAGGTGGGATAAGGATTAGTTTCTTGTGCTAGATTTGTTAACTTCGGGTTTTAGTTACTAGGGTCTTAGACCGAAGTTCTCCTGACTTTTTTTGCCAGTCTAAACAAAGTCATAAGTCACTTAAATCTTTAAATAACATAGATCTTTAAAACAAATCCCTGCCACTTCGAATCCGCAATCGCCCAAACCTTTAAAACAAATGCAAATGATTCCAATCAGCCCTAGATTATACACATCAAAATCTCTTCATGAACTTACAAATAAGGGATCGTGAGAGAATAAAATCATCTTAAACCAAATCTCATATTACATCAAATCGTCGATTTGTATAAATAACCTGTTTGAGTTCCTGGCAAGAAAGTTTTGACATCGCGAAGAACTTTGTAGCATCATTTACGGAAACACGACTCTCCATCTGAAATTTCAGAAAAGCAAAAAACCAAAATTCAGAACATATAATCACTTAGACGGTATTGGCGTCATATCTCCTCTAAGAATCCTAATTCGATTTTCCATGTTCGATTTCTTAGAGTTAATTTTAAACTGCCTTATAATTTCGGGTAGGATTTTAGAGTCAATTAATTTTTAGACGGGTAATTAGTTGCTCTATATATTTTGGTTTCTGATCAACATAAATGCAATTAACTAAACGCGATTACGATTTAAGTAAACGGAAATTAATGAAATCAATTTCATTTGGGTAATTTTAATGAAAAATGAAGTTGATGTTGTTTTACGATTAGGAAAAAATGTTAATGTTATAAACATAAAAGTAAAAAGTCTAAATATAGCGTTTTAATTGCAACATTATTAGGGAGGAAATACGTTGTCAACCTTTATAAGGACAATATTGGTTTAATTGTCGTGCAAATTTTAGCTTCATTGGTTGAAATTAAATACAAATTCAAGTGAGATGTGAATCACATGCGTTTTGATAAGGACTATTGATTTAGAATTAGTTGTTTGCATTATTACTTTCTTTCTTTATCATATTTTTGTACATTAAGTTTTGTTTCTTGTCTTCTCTATAAATTGTTATTTATCGATTCATGTGTTAAGAGCATTAATTTAATCAGTTAGTTACAATTTGTAACTTACAAAACCTATACTTTTTATGTTTCATAATATAGGATACTTTTTATTTTTTATTTTGTTTTAAAATATAGAATGTTTTCAAATTTCTAGTCAATAAATTATTTTATTTTAATTAATATATTAAAAATAATTGGTCAAAGAAGTTCAAAAGCCAAATTATCCATCGCAATTCCTTAATGTTGGCTCCAAGATTTACGACAAAGTCAACATCATTATTATTTGGGATCTCTTATTATTTTCGCTAGGCTAATATCTGCGCATACGCACGGTTTTTTTTTATATTTTATTTTGGAAAACACCTTATTCATACTATATAGATTTTATCTGGAAAAAAATACTTTATATGGACATATGAAACCATTCCTACACAAATTAGTTAATTGATAATGCTGATTGCTTAGAAACTTTAAAAAAAAATTATAAAATGATATCAAAATTCAGTTTCTGTTATCAATCAAAAGCGTAGATATTAACGATAAGTATCATTTCTTTTTTATTTTAACCTATGTGAGAATCCAAGTTATGTGCGAATTTTTATTCATAATTGTTTTAATACCAACTCTTCATACATTTGTGTGTTTGATTTATAATTATAGCTATATGATAAACACCACACATTAGCATGTTTACAGTAGACTATTTTAAGAAGCCTAAATATCATAATGTATTTGGGGAAAATATGTAATTCGTTCGAGAAACTTACGAAAAATACGGAGAATCAAAGATGTATACATATATCTTTATTGGTGAGAAATCGCTCACAATAACATGGATAACAATAAGAACAATCTTAAAATGTTGTGTGCAAGAATATCTATCTATGTTATTGCTCACGATTTTCAAAAAATCATCTCAGATTCTTCTCATCTTTATTTATAAATTTTTATTATTGTTTCATAACGTTTAATAACTTATGTTAATATTTCATTTTTCTTGTTTTTGGCTTATTTTATTTTATACTATTACTCTTGTCAATTTTTTTCTAAATTAAAATACGTATATGTGTGGGTCTTGTGTATCTAGTATTTTACATATGACAAAATCAAGAGCTTAAGACAATGGATAACACTATCCATACCCTCTTATCATACCCTTTAAAACTTCCCACCGGCTCATGTCTCGACATGGTTGTCATCTCCTCTGTCTTCCTCCTTCTCCCACTTCATCTTTGCCTCTTTGTAACTGTTTCCCACCTGCGTCTCCTGTAAAGATGAACTATGATATTAAGATTACGAACAAACACCCCAAGAATAAAACTGATGCTTCAGTTGGACATTATCTTGGTCAATCTTTTAGCTTCTCAATTTTTTCTTTTTTTGGAAAAATCATTAAACAATAAATAAACCATAGACCACCAAAAAGCAGACTCATTTCATGCTGGTAGTCGTAAAATAAAAAGTGACTAACATTAGGAACTTAAACACATGCCACTTCCATCATGACACTCGATGTTCTAACAGATTTTTGAATAACCAAATGTCTAAGTTGCATAGAGATGGAACAGTAGCAATAATGCCGAAAAAGTGATTTTAGTATAACTTAGAAAGCATGTAAAAGAGGGAGGAATTTACGTTACTCCAGCAAAATTGAAGACGTCCCGTTTGGTGATTAGTTGCAGAAACCTTAGAGTGGTCCAGTTCTATGGACTCAACTACAGTCAAAGATCCACATTTTCCCCTCCTTACAAATAGTTCGACCTTTTCTTGCGGTATGCTTACTTTCATAACAAGAAGCTTCCGCATGAAAAATTTGACTGTGATTTGGCCCGGGAGAAACTAATTTCAGGAAGGTGAAAAATTGATCTAGAACAGCGCATTGAACCAATTAAAAAGGTACTTGAATACCTTGCACACTACTTTTGCAGCTGAAGCTGCACCTTTGTCAATGAAATATCCCAGAATAGTAGAGTTAGCTACCCGAACATGTTTTCCAATTCCTATTTGCTGTTCTAATGGTCGAGAAGAATTGAAAAAGTATATGAATACGTATTGGACAGCACTGAGAGAGCTAACCAAAAAATTGTCAACGCTATAGCAATCCACATACTTAATCCCCTTGGAAGCCATATCTTCTAATAGCCTTGAAGATTAAGAGCTGAATAAACATATACAATGTTCTTATCAGAATCAAAAGATGTTGAATATAGAAATTTCGGATAACTACAGCGGAAGCAATTAGACGATATACCTGCGTAAACTCCTGTTCTCATCTGTAGCCTTGGTTAGCTTAGCTAGTCACATAAAATGAAACTCGCAAATCAAATTGGAAGTTGTAGGCAAACTATTCAAATCCATCATTTCAATTCATATAATACTTGTTCGAACTATCCAAACACTATAATTAAAACATCACTTAAGAACTATCCATAGATGCATAGAAAGTAACGAACCTGATATCCAATGTGATAATAATATACGGGTCAAACATCGCAAGAAGAGGGACAGTTCGATTTGTTTGTCCATCGCGTACGAAAGTTTCTACGAAGAAGAATCTATAATCGGGCGTGCAAGGAAGGAAGGATCCATCAAACCTTCGTTGAGGTCTTCTTCTTTCTTGGACTAAAAAAAGAAGCAAATACGGTAGAGAGATTCAAAGATCTTATAATTAAGTTTCGAACTGATAATTTAACCCGGAAGGAAGCGTGACCAACAGCGGTGAAGGAGATGGCATTAAACCCTATGAGAGAAGGTGAATAGATATTGCGTGAAACGTCTTTTTGATCAAATGTGAATGCCACGTGGCGCTCTCTCCAGTGCTGACATGGCGCTTAGCTCGAGAGAGTTAGCCCTCTTGTATATATTAGACTAGAATATGACTCGCGAGATGCGCAAGTTTTTGTTTTACAATTTAAATTTAATGACAAAAAATTTGTTTATTTAGTAGTTTAGTATTTATGTTTAACAAAATAATCAATTCTTTGTAGATACAAAATAATATTTGATTTGAAATAAGATAAATTAATTCTGTTATTTATACCACATAATAATATGAAGTGATTCTCAATCATTTCGATATCGATAGTTACAATTTAAAATATATTTTTTAAACTTTGTTATCTACATATATCTTGCCAACCATATTATCTAAATAACCGATTAAGTTTTTGAAAATAAAAATTATCAATTATTTTCTAATCTCTCTCTATAGTATGATTACTTATCATTTTATCTTCGTCTCGTGAGTTTATATATTTTTTATCTTTGGGACATAATTCATTTTCTTATGTAATTTTTCTTTTACTTTTTTGTGTTTCTTATATATATATATATAGTTAATTTATTATTTTATTTTAGATTTTAGCAAAAAACAAAAAAGATTAAAAATATTGATTAATTGAAAAAATACAAAAGATGTTCAAGAGTATTAATACTAAACCCGACTAATTCACTTATTTGCTGTTATGAAACCGATATAAAATTTGCGAAATAATTCAAATACGGCCGAGATAAATAACAAACTTTTCAAAAAAAATTATAGTCGGGTTAAAAAATTTTGAAAAATTATTTGCCTTGAATTCATAAATCAAAAGCTTAAACCAAAATCTAAGGTTTACTTAAAGAAGAAATAGTCCAAAATAGTACATTTTCTGACTTTAATGTCAAACGGGGTACACTCGTAGGGAAAATTGTAGAACTAGTACACTTTTTTAGAAATACCAGCGCTACCCCTTAAGACCAGCAGAGTTAACGCGGACCGGTGGCACACTGTCTGCATGTTGACATTGGCAACGCAAGTAAATGTAGACTACGCAGAGTACAAATAGAGATAGAAAAGAGTATGCGCAGTCTCTGCTTTTACTCGCAGAAGAAAAACAAAGCGTTTTCAGTATCTGCCGTTGGAAGCAGAGTATACGCAAACACTGTTTATATTCTACTTGTATTATGCAAAAATTTGGTATACACTGCTGAGCTTTTTTACAGTTAGGGTTTCACAGACCAAACCACCTAACGGTAGACCAAAGCCAGACTAGTATCAGACTTTAGGATAATTCATTACAAAAAGAGCTGAACATTGACTCCTTCCAATTAGCTTTGCACTTATGTTTCTTCATAATAAAACATAAACTCCCGACAAAAAAAACAAACAAACATAAACTCATAAACAGTTTTATTAGAAGTGATCAGAGTTGTAATCTTGAAGGGGTGGAAGAAACAACACAAAGGCGTCTCGTCCTCATCCATGAAGCGCTATGCGAGCGTGTTGTTAGGGAAACGGGCCGAAAGTGAGTGAGTATTGGTTAGGCCCAACCATGAAGTAGACATATCCATGTCCATTCGCTTCATCCTCAATGAACTTCACCATGGCAAGGAAATGCATGGTTGGCGCGGGGTAGGTCAAGTAGTCCATATATCCTCCAACTCCTTCAAGTGCTTGAACCCTTCTTGTGTCCACTCCTCAAAATCGCAGGTGCCTTGAAAAGAATGGTGACTGATTCTTGTTGAAGTGCTCGTGGTTGTGAAATAATCCCTAATTTTAGTTATGTTCTAAAATAATTTTGAAAATACTAGCGCTACTCCTTAAGGTCACCAACGGCAGAAGATAATCACCAGTAGTGCATTAACCGGTATAAGCCGAAACCAGAAAACTCGAGAAACTCGGTGAAAACCGAGTGGGTAGGGTATGAAAACCGAGTGGGTAGGGTTTCGCAGACTGACTGAATATCACCAACGGCAGATCGAATGCAGATCGCAATCGGAGAATTCGTTTGTAGAGAGTTTTTGTTGATGTATATTTGTAAATACTTCCACTTCCTTTATACATTATTTCATTAATTTCTAACTGTTGTCAAAGTACAACTTATGTTAAAAAAAAAAATTCCAAAGTGAAAACCGAGTGGTTAGGGTATCGCAGACTGTATGAATGTCACCAACGGCAGACCGAATGCAGATTGATATAGGATTTGTAGTGATTTTTTGTTGTTGTATGTTTGTATATACTTCTACTACCTTTATACATTATTTCTTACTGGTTTCAAAGTAAAACTTATGTTAAAAAGAACAACTCAGACAAAAAAAATCGTTATCATATGTTTCTTCGTGTATCTTTGTTCAACACGACACTATGTGAAACATTTCCTTGGTATTTACCATGGTTATCGATTTTCCTTCCATTCTGTGTTTTCAATGTAAATAAGCTTTTAAACACTTAGATTGAAGATCACTTTCGAGTTATGACGGCTAAACAAATGTTAATCGAAGTTTTTGAAGAGTTTTGAGTGGTTTAGGGTTTCGTAGACTGTATGCCGATGTAGCGTAGCATTTTTGAAGAGTTTCAACTAAAAGAAAAAGGCGGCGCTGACTTAACTGTACGACAAAAGGGGGCGCCGTCTTAATTAGATAATATTAGTTTAAAAATATTTCCACAATATATATTCGGGCCTCAAAGCAGTTGTTTCAGGCCCATGAAGCCCAGAAAGCTTGGAAAACACAACATTGACTCTTCTTCTACTTCCCCTCGGCAACCCTAGAGCAGAGGAGCGTATCTTCAATTTTGTCGATCTCTTTATTCATTTTCTTCATTTCTCCGATAATTCTCCGATCTCTTCATTTTTCCAATATTTTTCCTTCGAATATATCATGTATATGAATGATTACGAGATGAATTTTCCTACCATTATTTTTTCCAAAGGAAACGAGCCAGATCCAAATACCAGAATAAACTACAGTTCGAAGTTCAATCATCTTTCACTGGTGGAAAGTGTAGTGGGTGAGGAAGTGTGGGATTATGTCCGCAAGTCACAGCTAGGAGTTATTTGTAAGTTTGAGAAGTTGGGTTTCGGATGGAGTGCGAAATTAGTGCATCACCATCTTATTTGCAAACAATTGGAGTGTGAAAGCCCATTTGAGTTGTGGTTTTTGATCGCGGGGCAGCCAGCACGGTTCTCGCTCTTCGAGTTTGAAGAGATCACAGGTCTTAACTGTAATGAAATTACGCAGTTGGATGGGTTGGAATCTTCTGAAGCTAATCACCAAACCTGGAATCGCTTTCGGGGTCTTCTCAAAATACGCCGTCCTAGCCCTTGTATTGAGGACATAGTGAAATTGTGTATGAAGCATGGTGGAGATATAAGCAAATCTTGGTCCAGGGAAGATAAAATTAGGCTTAGTTACCTAGCTATTCTGTCTAACGGTCTGGCTGTTGGTCGGCGTACAGAAATTCCCCTTAACCTAGCTAGGTTGGTGATAGATTTGGCAACTTTCGAAGGGTATCCCTGGGGGAGGGTTGCTTACAAAGATCTTGTTGAGCAGGTTAAGTTAGTAACTAAAGAGAAGATATGGCAAGACTCTTATGTTTTGAAGGGGTTTGTGCAAGTTCTACAGGTCTGGGCGTATGCTTATGTGCCCAAAGTGGGAGAAAATTTGGGAACACCTATAGCTTTTGAAGGTACACATCTGCTAAGATACCAGGGAAAAGTTGGCAGACCCGATATGGAGAAGATCTTCTCGAGTGAAGAGATATGCATATCTTTGGCATAGTTTGTAAAAATGTAGAGTTTTGGCAGAGTAAGCCACAGTGGCAGCGTCTGCAAAAAGACTCTGCCACAAGTTTACATATTCCCATCGCTAGACTTCTGGCAGAGTTACGCTGACTTCTGGCTGACATTTATGTAACCATATGTTGTTTTGTAGGTGGTTGTAACTACTATGTGTGAGAGATCCTGGGCAGAAATCTATCCACGTTGGAAAGGTAACGACGTAATAGATGTCAAGCTTGATAATCTCATCAAATACATTCTCTCTGGCCAGCCGTTGTCGGACATCAAATGGAGGGTCTTAAAAGTGCCGCCAGTCCCAGAAAACCGCACTGGAAAAAAAAGGAAAGTTGATAATGAAGGAAAGAGAGGAAAAGGGAAAAAGAGGAAGGGAATTGAAGAGCGAGATGGGGAAAAGAGGAAGAGGAAGCAGAAGGGAATTGAAGAAGAAGAAGAAGAAGAAGAAGATGATGGACGGTATGTCATGAAACCGAAGTTCTCTGTAGCTAAAATCCCATCTACTGGTTCAACAGATTTCGTCGACATCATTGAATTAGTCCTGGATAAACAGCAGACCAAGTTTGACGCAGTTGTAGCTAGAATTGAAAACGCCAGACTTGAGCAGCAACGAGTAAATTTGGAACAGCAACGAATCAGCATGGAACAGCATACTGTTTTGGGTTTAACCTTAAACAAGTTGGCACAGGTCGTTGAAAAGCTGATGGAGAGGATGACTTGTTTCGAGCAAGATACTCGCTTCTCTAACAACAAACTAAAACCTGACAATCGCATGGTATGTCCAACTCAGCAATTGTTGAAATAAAAGCACTGGCATGATATGCGATATCATGCTCTATCAGATGTGGTAAAACAATAGAGGGGCAAGGCATACTCTACTTGCCTAGGTTGTATCATTCATTTATGTGAGACATGTAATTGTTACGGCAGACTAATAATGGCATTCAATTCTATTCATCATTGGCATCCCTTAATATCCTATACGGCAGAGTATGCCCTTAAGGTGTAAGAGGTTGAAGCTGAGTTCAGGTAACAGTCACTACTTTGAAATTTTGCAGAATGACGAAGAAGAGATGACGGTGGATAACAAAGGAGATGGCAAAGACAACGAAGGAGAAGGAATCAAGGTTGTTGCCTCTGGCTCCTTTTCGAATGAGAAAGTAAGAGATGACAAAGAAAAAGTAACTGATAATGGCATCGAGGCAGAGGATGCCAAACAAGAACAAGTAGGAGATGATGCAGAAATAGATTGCAGTGAAAAGGCAGATGGCATCGAGGCAAAGGATGCCAAACAAGAACATCTTCAAGATATGTTACATGGGGAAAAAATATACAAATGTGAAAAGGCAGAGGATGCCAAAGAAGAACATCTTCAAGATGATGGTAGAGTTGGAGATGTTGAAAAAAGTGATGGGAGTGAAAAAGCAGAGGATGTCAAAGAAGAACATCTTCAAGATGATGGTAGAGTTGGAGATGTTGAAAAAAGTGATGGAAGTGAAAAGGCAGAGGATGCCAAAGAAGAACATCTTCAAGATGATGGTAGAGTTGGAGATGTTGAAAAAATTGATGGGAGTGAAAAGGCAGAGGATGCCAAAGAAGAACATCTTCAAGATGATGGTAGAGTTGGAGATGTTGAAAAAATTGATGGGAGTGAAAAGGCAGAGGATGCCAAAGAAGAACATCTTCAAGATGATGGTAGAGTTGGAGATGTTGAAAAAAGTGATGGGAGTGAAAAGGCAGAGGATGCCAAAGAAGAACATCTTCAAGATGATGGTAGAGTTGGAGATGTTGAAAAATTGACGGGAGTGAAAAGGCAGAGGATGCCAAAGAAGAACATCTTCAAGATGATGGTAGAGTTGGAGATGTTGAAAAAATTGATGGGAGTGAAAAGGCAGAGGATGCCAAAGAAGAAAAAGGAGATAATGATCCCAAAGCATGCCTTCAGGCAGAGGATGCCACTCCCGCATATGAAAGCAATGTCTGCATTAAGGATGCCGCTGCAGCAGATGAAACTAATGTATGCATTAAGGATCCCATTACAGCATTGATAACCAACGTCTGCATGGAGACAGTTGCTTCGACTGCTGAAGATGGTAAAGGCTCAGTGATTGACACTAAAATCATTGAAGAAAGAGGAAGAGGAAGAGGAAGAGGAAGAGGAAGAGGGAGAGAAAAAGGAAACTCCCAGCCAGTTAATATCATTGAACCATCAGTGGATTCAGTCCACCCAACTACATCTCAAATCAAAATATACGAAAGCTCCAGAAATCTTTGCCAGACCAACAAGCTAACAACAAGGAGGAGTGAAAGGTTAAGCAAATCGACTGCGCTTCCTGTTGTACCTAGCAACAACGCAAAACCAGTGGCCCAGAAATCTGCTTACGAAATTGTATTTGGAGATGTTGACAAAACACTGGTGGACAAGATGAACGTATTCAGAGCCGATGAGTAAGTACACACAGCATATAAGATCGTCTATTTTATCTTACAGTCTAACTTGAATGTTGATTTTCTTCGACAGAACAAATATTTATCCATTTGGAGGGAAAACAACGGCCCGTGAATTCTTCAACTTACTTTTGAAGCCTAGGGAATGGTTACACAATATGGTAAGTACATTCTTCCTTTTCAACAGTGGATCTGGCAAAAGTGTTTATTTCATGTTTAGCTGGCAGACCGTTGTTGTTGTGTGTCTAGTAGACTCTGCTTTGGTGCCTAACATTTGTCCTTCTTTTATTATCAGCACCTTGACGCAGCACTGAACTTGTATAGACTAAGGCTAAAGAGAAATCCTAATTCTTTCAAGAGTCCGCGGATTGCTATATTGGATGCAGCATTTCAAATGTTTTGGAAGAATCGGTACAATGACTGGCGTAAGCTTGAAAGATGGCCTGGTGGTACTTACAAGAATGTACACGGTGAGCTTCCAGCTTATGCCGCAACAAATTTGGCCTGGGGCAAAGACGTTGATACGTTATACTTCGTTCTACACGTGAGCTCGAATCATTGGGTTGGGACAGTCATATCATTGGTTGACCGGGTTGTCTACATATATGATTCCTTAAATACTCCAGAATCAGATATTGTAGCAGCGGCGAGGGCTTTTGCTGAAATGGTTCCTGCCGCAATTCATATGTTCTTTCCTCAAGACTACGAACAAGCAGCTTTTACAATCACAATTGTAAAAGACGTTCCCAAAATGCGTCCACTAGTAGGTGATTGTGGAGTATACGCACTCAAATACATTGAGTGTCACATGTTAGGATTGCTGCTATCATCAAGAGAACTGTGTAATGCCAAAATGATGACCTGGAGGACGAAGCTCGCTGCGGAGGTGTTGGATGAGACATCTTCGTATACCGATCAACGCATGTGTGATGAGTCAATTATTGCAAATATCTACGATCCCTACGATGTTCAAATTTAATTGCATGGTTAGTAAATATATGTATATAGTAAATAGGGAGATTTGTTCTAGTAAATATTACATTAACCAAACTCTGCGGCGTACAAGCAGAATTTAAGTTTTTCCTTCCTTAGTAGAACAGAACTTATTCTGCTTATTCTTCGTTTACACGCATCATCATAAACTACGCTGATAGATTGTAAACTGAGAATACGCAGCACCTGCTCATACTCTGCATCTGCTTTGCTTACACTCAGCATAAACTCTGCGGCGTACTCTGCGGCATACAAGCAGAATTTAAGTTTCCTTCCTTAGTAGAAGAGAACTTATTCTGTCCATGTTTGTGCTGAGTGTAAGCAAAGCAGATGCAGAGTTTCATTGAAGTTGGAATATCTAGCGTCATCACTCTTGTAATTAATTTTAAGTTGATTTCGTCAACCACTCTTGTATTTATGAAGTGGGTCCACTCTTGTATTTCGTAACTCGGTCCACTCTTGTATTTATGACATGGGTTATCTTCAACACTTCTTCTTTATTTGCAGAGCACATATAGCCGACTGTTAATGGAGCCATCTGTAGCCTCTGTCTTCAATCCGATGAACGATAATGAATCTTCCGCGAGTTCAACAACTGTATTTGAACGATCCGGATTGAAGATTCCTTCAGTTTTACTAATGAACCATAACCCGAGATGTTTTCAGCAATCCACGGAGTTCATAACTAAGGTAAAGGTGTTGCATGTTTTTCAAGAGTTTTCCATTGCTGTTCCTTATGTATCTATAATTTATTTTATGCAGCTTAACGAGAAGTACCGGCGAGCAATCAAGAGTCACGAGAAAATCTTGAAGAAACAGGCTAAACTTCACAAGAAACAGAAGAGAATCGAGAAGATTATAAAACGGCTCGAGGCCCATCCTTCAGAATGGGAACAGCTTGGATTTGACAAAATATCCCCTATCCTGAAAATTATCCGCGAGGTATTTCACAATGATCAAGACGAATAAGAACATGTACCAGTTTTTGCTCGAATTTTTTTGTAATAAATTTAGAAAAGGAATATGAAGAATCATCCCATTTTCCAGCAGAGAAGTTGATGTTTATTATAAATGCAGAGTTGATGTCAAAAAAAAAAAAAAAAAAATTATAAATGCAGGGAAGAAGAAGTAGTAAACGCAGAATCTGCAGAAACATACATGGTACGTATATAAACATAAGTTCAAAATCTGCCTAAAATATGCTCCAAACCTAGGTCCTCTGCTTCGCATACTTTTTCGGTACTCTGCTTCTATATTTGAGTCTATTTGTACTCTGCACCCAAATCTGGCCATAGTTTGCATCCAAAACGAGATGTAGGTTACTCTGCACCAACCGTAGTTTGCATCCAAAAGGAGATGTAGTTTGAAAGTTTTGAATACACACAAAAACACAAGTCGAAGAAAAGAGTACAAACAACAAATCCAAGAAAAGATAAACAACATCAAATAAACTAAATGTTGTTGAAATTTTAAGAAAAGTAAAATAATTAGGATAACAAGAGTTCTACATAACTTTAGTCCTCCATAAACGAAAGATCAAGTTTTAACCAATCAATACGAGGAACTGTAATTCCTCTCAGCTCCTCCTCAGCAATCATTTCTTTCTCTGCTAACTGCTGCCGCCTAGCATCCATGACCACTTGTTCTTCATGCATCATCTTCTCCAACATAGAGCGTTTACCGGCAATTCTTTCCAACTTGAGTTTGACGCGGTGAGCTTCGTCCTTCGCTCTCATTTGAGATCGCACCAGCAGAAGAATTGCCCTCAGGCGATCCTTTCCTTCCTTTTCCGCCTCCATAACTGCATCATTCCGCTTCTCTTCTGCTTCCAACTCCAGGTCTGACATTGGTGCTTTTCTTTTCTTCGAATGATCTGCGGCCATGATGTCTTGAATATGTGCCTGTAAAAGAGTAAAATGCAGAGAATGTGTTGAGGGTTCTTCTTTCTTTTATAGACGAGAGGGATAAAGCAAAACCACGTACGTCAGTTTTTTTCGCTTAGCTGTCATTTCAACGGTCCACCTTCCCATCATTTCAGCGGTCCACCTTCCCATCATTTAACCCGTTATTTCGTAGAGTATATGCAGAGAAGGTGCCTAAGCAGAGTACTATTAAATTTATTGCAGAATATAAACAGAGTAGTCGCAATCACTGCCATTCCTTACTTAACGTGTTCTATCATGTATGATCGACACGTGGCGTATGTCGTATTGTAGTAGAACAATTAATAATGTACCTTGTTTCTCGTGTTCAATAATGCGATGATCGACACGTGGCCCTTGGAATGGAGCAGCATCATCTCAGAGGCGTCCAGTAATAGCTGCAGAGAATGACTAATTAGGGCTTCCATACTGATACGGTTTCCCTTCAACGAGTATAAAAGATCTCTTCTTTATTTGGGTGTAAAAACTAAGATAATTTATCCTTTCCTCCATCAGTCTCAAACAAACAAAACAAAGATAATCCAAAAGCTACAGAACGCAAGCGTATCTTTTATTCTTCTTTTCTACCCATCAGTCTCACCAATCTTCTTTGAATCCGATGTCTGCCTTTTCCTCATCTTCTTCTTCCTCTGGCGGGAGGAACCCAACAGTGTGATTCCTGCTCTGCCAAGGAATTTGGATTGGTTCAAATATCCAGAGGTACAAGATGTGCCCGGGATTCCTCCGGTAGGCTATATCACCGTCTATTGGTCTTCCTTTCGGGCAGGTTTCCGCCATCGCCTGTCTTTTTTGATGATGGAGTTTTGTAAAGAACTTCGGATTGCACCCAACCAGTTTAATGCCCGCTCATGGGGGTTGATAAACGCCCTCCAAATACTGTCGGACTTATCTGGAATCACTGTTTCCAGTGCTATGATTATTGGGGCTTTTGAGGTTAGGAGTATAGACCCCTGGTCTAATAGATATGAACTTGTTCTTCGTGATGGTTGCAGATCTCCAGTTGAACTTCCCCTCCAAATTGAGGGTGGTGATGATGACAAGATTCACTACTTCTTTGTTCGTCATTCCGGTCCTGACGGACTTCCCCGCTTGTGGTCTGATTCAGGTAATTTCTATCTTACAAAAAATTTATTAGACTCTGGCGAATTGATCAAGCTAACTCTTTTAACATGCGTTTTCTCTCTGTTGCGCTTCATCAGTTCTAACAAAGCAGAACCGTCGCACATATCCCGATTTTCCTAATGCCCTTTTTTGATTCCACTCCCTTACCGGTGCCCTGAGTTTCTTCTCTCTGACGCCGCAGTTGACGGGAGTTCTCTTCGGGCGGATATCGACGAAGCAGAGGTCCATCCAGGTAGCCTGGATCGCCTTAGGCTTACTTGGCAAAACGTGTATCCGTCTCGCATCACTAATGTTCATTGTCCTCGTTGCGAGGAGTTGGAGTTGGAGGGAGAAGCCCTACGTGCTAAAATATGTGGTTTGGAGACTCGGCTTCGGAATGTGGAGAGGGCTATGGATTCGGTTAGGGTTGTGGCAACAACTTTGACCCAGCATTCAAGGTTCTTGGATCGTATAAGTCGCGAGTTTGGATCGGCCGACGTTGGCTGCGATGTTCCTGGGAGTTCTAGAGGGATGAAGCGCGACCGTTCCCCGGACACTTCGTAGAATATCACCTATTTTTTTATCTATTTAGTTTTGTAATTGTCACATTTATCTATTTAGTTTTGCTATTGATCTTCCGTTGGTTTGCTATTGATCTGCCATTGGTTTGCTATTGATCTGCCATTGGTTTGCTAAAAATACTAGTGGTTTGCTATGCCAAATGGATAGAAATGTTATTAACACTACACCTATACATTGTCCTTTGATACTAGATGCTACCATTCGGACCCATCAGCTGATAGAGCGTCCAGCAAAATGGGCCCCAGAAAGGAGTACGCAGATTAAAAATAGATGTCTGCGATTATCGACAAGTCCTAGACAGAGTAAGAGCAGTATATGAAGTTTGCTCGTACTCTGCTGTCTTGAAGTTTGAATGTTATACTATAATTTTCTACTAATTCAATAAGTTTATTGGGTTGCTGCTAAAAACTTATTTATAAAAGTAGTTCTACGTCGAATCAAATAGAGAAAGAGCAGAGAAAGCGCAGTATTTTAGTTTGCTCGTACTCTGCTGTGGTGAAGTTTGAAATATTATACTATAACTTTTCTACTAATTCAATAAGTTTATTGGGTTGCTGCTAAAAACTTTTTTATAAAAGTAGTTCTACGTCGAATCAAAAGTAATTGGCGCAACCCGATCTTGCCATTGATGGCTGCAAAGTATGGCCGTATACGAGTGCATGATGTGATGTGAGTTGATATTGCTTTGACTCTTAACATTTTTAATGGAACCGTGAAAAGTAAGTTTCATTTTTACTATATATTCACAATCGTAAATGTTTTTGAGACAATAAAAATACTAGTGGTTTTTGGGAAGTTTAATATAAGGTTAGGATAAATGCAGAGACAAAGTAGTACTACGCGTAGAGAATTAGCAGCGTCTGTTCGTACTCTGCACTAGAGAAGTTTGAAATATTTTCCTATAACTTATCTAAAATATTATTTCGGAATAACGGTAATTATACGTTATTGTTTGTTTTACCAATTAAATGCAGAGTAAGTAAATGCATGACACTGGGCATTCTAACAAACGGTTGTTAATGTTATGGTATATTCAGCTATGATCTGCTTAAAATGTGCCGTAATCTGCTTTACACCATATTTGCATAACATTTGCAGTGAACATAAAAGAATACGCAAAATAAAAATAGAGGTCTGTTCTTCTTCTTCTGTCTTAGGCAGAGTAAGAGCAAAGTAAATACTAACATTATTTAATAAGCAGATTATAAATAGAGAAAGAGCAGAGAAAGCGCAGTATATTAGTTTCTCGTACTCTGCTGTGGTGAAGTTTGAAATATTATACTATAACTTTTCGAAATATCTCCAATGACCAATTCAATAAGTTTATTGAGTTGCGTCTAAAAAGTTATTTTTAAAAGTAGTACTACGTCGAATCAAAAGTTATTGTCGTATCAATTAAAGAAGTCCGCTCTTCCTCTGCTAGAGTGTCCATCAATATGGGCCCCATAATAAAGAATCGTAGAAACTAGCAAATAAGTCCCCTTTTACCAATTAAATGCAGAGTAAGTTAATGCATGACACTGCGCATTCTAACAATTACGGCAATGCCTTGTTTCTCGTATTGCATCATGCGATTATCGACACGTGGCTCTTTAACATTTTCTGGAACCGTAAAAAGTCAGTTTTGATTATTTACCGTTCTTCAATCCAATCGTTTCTTCAAAACTTCTCAGGCTCCAACACTTTTCTCCAAACATTTCAGGCTCAAAACTTTTCTTCCAAACTTTTCTCTAAAACTTACAGTCTAAAGAAATGGCTCATTTAGATATGGTTCTAGACTTGTCACTCACGAAGAATGGTGGAAGAATCTTGGTTCAAGTCGTAAGAGAATTTGGAGAGCACTATGCACGCTTTCAACCTGAAAGACACTTGCTTCTCGCTGATTATCACGCCGTAAGAAATGCATGCTTTGATGTCCTTATGTGGTCTCTTAGGAATACATGATTTTGTTTAATTTTTAGAGGAATAGATACAATCCTTGGTTTTATGGTTTAGGGTGTTCGGATCTCTGCAACCATTCGAAATCATCTGTTGTCAAAGTTTGAAGACGTGGCTGAAGGGGAATGGTATTTGATTAGGGATTTTGAAGTGACGACGAGGCCGGGTCAGTGGAAACTAACACACCATGAGTTCCATATCTTCTTCCATGAAGAATCGATCAGTAAAAAGGTAGCACGAATCTGTGGTAATCATATGGTGTCGTTATCTCTATTTCGCAGAGTTCTAAACGGCTCATTGCATAAGAAGATTAGTGTTGGTAAGTATTGATGGAATATTAGTTGTTTGATTTTCCATTTCACGTCAGATTTCTTAATCTATATTCATGTTTCTATATAACACAGTTGATTTGCTTGGTGCTATTGTGAAAGTCAAGAAATTAGAAATTTATCAAGGCTTCACAAATGACGTTTACGTTGTCCCTGGTCACAAAGTTCTACACTTCACATTGAAGAATTTTAGGTAAGTTAATTATGTTTATAGTTTAGGATGTCTTTTGAGAACGAAGTACTATAAATTTGTCTTTGTGAGCTGCAGCGGCGAAAATATCAACTGTATTGCGAAGGGAACATTTGCTGATGAATTTGAGTACTTCTGGCGACTTCAGCCAACTGGGAAGGTCATATTCTGCGTGCTACGAAATTGGAATATGGACTATTTTGGAGGTAGTGTTAGTACTTCATTCAACCATAGAGAACTATTGCAACATATATGAGTAGGTGACTCTTTGGCATTGCAGGTGAGATACGTGTCTCGGCTCTCTACCCATTCTCTGAACTCCTCATAAATCCAGCAATTCCTGCCGTTGAAGAAGCAATCCAGCAACTAAGGGTTGTTAAGACCGGTGGTTTCTCAATGGTTGAAGATGCATACATTGATGACCCTATTCGTCGTACCAATACCACCTAGAATAAACCTCGTCAACTGTGTTGTTTAATGTTATTGCACTCGATCTTTTGAGACTCGGAGTAACACTTTTGTATGTCTCGTTATAATAGTTCAGTAATTTATGGAGTAGTGGGTGAAATATTATCGCTAAATGGAGTACTCTGCATCATTTTCTTCGTAACAGATGGAGTCCTCTGCTTCGTTTGATTCGTTGTGGATTGATCCTCTGCTTCGTTTTTTGCTTTGTGGATGGAGTACTCTGCGAAGGTTCTGTTTTTTTCTTTTTCCATTGATTACGCTTGAACCGCTTAGCCTTTTCAATAGCAGAAAGGTATCTCTTTGCCTTCGGTCTACCGGAAGGTACTCTTATGACTGGTGGCAGACATTGTTCACTAATTATGTGTGGTGGTAGAATCAAATCTTCGTCTACAGGTTTTATAGGTTCTGAGTACGTTGAATACAAGTAGCCCTTTGTGAAATGATCATCCACCAGGGTAGCTTCATCAGTTTTCCGACTTAATGCTGCTTTAATCGCGTGCTCGTAGGGAATCTTCTCGACATCATATTGTTTACAAGTACAAAGTCTCTGCAATCATAAATTTCATAAATTTTAAAAAGGAATCGAACTCAGAGCAGATAAATAAGGCAAACATTTCCTGAGACTGGCAGACTTGCTCAGGATACGTTTCCTGAAACTGGCAGTGATAAATAGCAAAAAAAACTTACATACCTTCTGTAGATCAACCACACAATCATAATCTCCACCTATAACATGGCTACAATTTGAATCAGTATGATGAACATTTAAAATTTCCAAGCTACCGTGTCTTTCATGCAATAACTTTTCAATGTTTGGGGGGAACTTTGTTTTTAATGAGGCAGCTTTGTCTCGCCTTTCCACAAACCACCTTGACAACAACTTTCTAATAGCCTCCACAAATTGTTTAACAGGAAATGATCTGTCTTCCCTAAGCGCGGCATTAATGGATTCTGCAATGTTGCTCGTCATTATACCAAATCTATCTCCTGGAAAATGTGCACAAGCCCATAATCGAAATTCCGCCTCTTCCAAGTAAACTGCTAATTCACTATTCTGACGACGAATCACACCAAACAATTTTTCAAAATCTACCAGTCGATATGCATATGCAGCACGACACACCAAACTGAGCATTGCGTTCTTTTTGAACTTTAAGATGAGGTTATTTTTGAGGTGATAGTAACATACTCCCCTATCAGCTGCGGGGAAAACCTTCTCAATGGCCTTTGCGATTGATGGATGACGGTCAGAAATAAAGGCCAAATTTTTATCATCAAGTATCACACCACGCAAATGTGTAAAAAACCATTCCCATGAAGCATCATTCTCTGAGTCTACAATCCCAAAAGCTATAGGAAATATACTCGAATCTGCATCTTGACCTGCAGCTACCAGCATAACACCTCTGTACTTTCCAGTTAGATGTGCTCCATCTACCACAACAACCCTCCTCAAGAACTCAAATCCTTTGATGGAAGCACCAAAAGCAATGAACAAATACTTAAACCTTTGTTGAGCATCACGTTCAAGCTTTGTAATCGTACCTGGATTGGCCTGCTCTATTTTGTATAGATAGGAAGGTAAGTCCTGGTAACCCCTCTCAAAAGTGCCTCTGACCAGCTCTCGTGCATATGCCA
Source organism: Pseudoturritis turrita (assembly GCA_900406555.1). Lineage (NCBI taxonomy): Eukaryota > Viridiplantae > Streptophyta > Magnoliopsida > Brassicales > Brassicaceae > Pseudoturritis > Pseudoturritis turrita. Next base: position 112,535 of record OVBL01000737.1, read on the forward strand.
ACGCTTTATGTTCCTTCGTATAGTCTATGTCAAGACAATGTAGTGACTTAATACAGTTCATTACATGCTTAGGCGTGATTCCTTTAAGATCATTACCACCACTAAACCTATCAACATACATCTTTCCAATAAATTTTGCATTAGCCTGTCGTTGACGAGAATACCTACAGACAGCAGAGCATGTATGAGCTTCTTTATATATCCGAACGAGAAATTCTGGAGATTCAGATGAAATTGACAGAGTCGACGCACGAATCCTCCAAGAACAATTAGGAACAAAACATTTCACGATAAATAGTTTCTTCCTCGACGTGGCGATTTTGAAATCAAACTTCTCGATGACTGCAATCTTGCGTAATTGCATAATTAATGCCTCCTTGTCATCAAATATTTCGCCAACCTTAATGGATCCATATTTCTTCATTGGTAATGGCTTCGTAGGCATCTCATCGAATATATCGTAGAATAAAGGCGGCATCTGCTGTTTCTTCGCATACTGTCGGCAGTCTCTGCTATTGTTCGGTGGTGGCATCATATGCTCGTCTTTAACATTACCAACATCATCAAAATCCACACCACCATCCTCTTTGACATCACAAGCTTCATCTTTACCCGCAGCTTCTGCTTTAATTCCATCGTTTCTTTTCCATGACACGCAAAGCCGGATAACCTCTTTTTCCGCCATTGTGATCAAGTTTGCAAGTTGCCTATCGTTATTCAAGAAGATAGGAGGTGTGTCGCTAGGCATTTTCTCCATGATATGTGTAGGCAACTTATAAGAAATCTCGACTGCATTCATCTGCGTTTCCAAGTTGTAATCTTCACAAACAATGCGGAGAAATTCCTCATACTTGATTTGGTCTTCAACCGCAAACAACTTGCTTCCTTTGCTTGAATCAACGTCGAAATTCCAACCCATTTTTACCTTCCATTGTCCAAAAACAGTCAACAAATGCAACATTATCTTAGAGATTTTTCGCAGAGCTCTACACTTTGGCAGGGTCTTTTAGAAATAGCTCTGTCAAAGACGTACTAGAGCTCTAGACGCAGTTTAGAAGATGGTGGTTTAGATAACTAGTGTAATGTTTTGAAGTGTTACCTGTGTTCGTTCTTCCCGAAAATATGCTCGCCTTCAACCCCTAGAATATCTTTAGATGTAAACGAAGATCGTCTTTCCGAAGAATGTACGTACTTTCGTTCAAAATCGTCGAAGTCTGTAAACAATCTTATACTCGGATTTCGCTTCCGTCTCTTTGAAAAAATGAAATCTCCCTTTGAGGGTGAAATCGAAATAGTAGATCTAGGTTAAAGGTGGAGAAGTTGAAAAGGTTTATAGCAAACTCAAAAAAAGTAAGAAGTAATGGCATTCTTGTTATTATTGTGAAAAGAGAGGAGTACTTCAAAATCCGACCGTTTATACAATTTAGTTACGTTGCAAATGTCAAGTCATGCCCTGCGAACAGTATGCTACAGTAGGTCGAGCAATATCTGCCTTATGTCTACAAAAAAGCGCACACAACATCTGTTTTAAGTCTACAAAAAAAGCACACACAATATCTGCCTTAAGGCTACCAGAACTGACACACTATATCTGCCTTAAGGCTACACAGTTAGCAGAGGTTAAGAAGAGTCTGTCCAGCCTTAGCCTTAAGGCTACACAATCGACACACTATATCTGCCTTAAGACTACAGAATTAGCAGAGTTTAAGCAGCGTCTGTCCAGCTTTAGCCTTAAGGCTACACAATTCGCACACTATATCTGCCTTAAGGCTACATAATTAGCAGAGTTTAAGCAGAGTTTGTCCAGCCTTAGCCTTAAGGCTACACAATTCACGCAGACTCTGCCAAGCGTAAGGATATTTTAGACATTTTCAAAAAAGTGTACTAGTTCTACAATTTTTCCTACGAAGGTACCCCGCTTGACATTAAAGTTAGAAAACGCACCATATCAGCAACTGTCCCTTACTTAAATGATGTGACAATATATTATTTTATTTTAAATTGAATTAAATACATTTAATAAAATTTGGGAAATTTATATAATTATATATATATATATATGTGATTTTTTTTATTCAAAATTTATATTTTAATTCTTCTAATCTCTATTCATTTTGTTCTTGTATTGTATTTTTAAATTTCGTTTTGTTACTCGTTTCCATTATTTTGTATTTTTTATATTTTTATTTAATTTCATACGTATTAAAAGCAATAATAAATATATAGACATGGATTAGGTAAAAATTATTGAATATACTTTGATATTTTTTTGTTTTTTATGCAGAGATCTTATATGGAGAGAAAAATAATATTTTTTTAAATACAAAATTAATTTGATACATTCAAATAAATTTGGAAGTATATAATATATATATATATATATATATATATATATTATGCTCAAAATTTCTATTTTAATTCTTTTAATCTCTATTTATTTTTTCTTGTATTGTATTTTCTAATTTCGTTTTTCTAAATTTTTTTGTTGTGTGATAATTAATAGAACACAATAAATAGAAGAATGAAAAAGTTTATTGAATCATTAAATTTAGTTTCAATGTAATTACTCTTTCTTGATGATGTGGAGGCTTTAAAATAATGATGTGGACACCTTAAGAGGATAGAAAACTCTTCCATTATATAATAGACTAGGTTTTTAACTCGTGCTACGCGCGAATATTGATAAAGGTTATATTGTATTTTTCTCTAATGTTTTAGTGAATAAAAGAATTTAATATATAAATATCTTAGGTTTTAATTGTGATAGTATTCGGGTTCTAATTGATCACTATGAATTTTTTTATATAAAATATTACCGAAATTAGAAAAAGACAACTATTATAAATAAATTTATTATATAATTTAATTTTCAACATCAAATAACAATTTATCTGCGAATAATTGACATCAAACAAAAATTCCACAAAATAACCATGATTGTGTGTCAAACTTCTCTAAATTTATATTTTTCGGTCAGTTAGAAAAAAATTAAAATTTAAATCAAAATTATAAATCATTTTAATTGTGTGTGTTTGTGAATAATAAATATCGAGTGATCTTTGTTCACTTACAAAATCATAAAAAGGCATAAAAATTGTTAAGAAATTAAAAATTGGTGAAGATTACTCATTTCATTACTCTGTTAAGACTTAAGAATTTATTAAAAGAAACAAATTCATATTTCTACATATATATATATATATATATATATATATATATATATATATATTGTTGACACAAAACAAAATGAGTAAAAGTTACTTTCTCAATATTACATAGATTATATAAATCAGAGTACATCAACGAAAAAAATCAAATACGACTATATTTTTCATTTTATTAGTTGCATTGATAAATTATCACTTAATTTACCTAGGAACATCTCATCTTCTTTGCAAAATTTCTGAGTTTTCTCAATGAAAGTCGCTAGAGGATCCGACAATACTGGCGTTTTGGAAATATTTTGTTGTTATTGTTTGAAACCTTTTGTAAGCGAACATGTTCAACTATAGTTTTCAAATTGGAAAACGGTTATGAACTTTTGTTAGAATCTATCATTCTTTCATATTTAACTAATTTTGTAGTTCTCCAAATATTTTTTTAAGAAACTTTTCAAACATATTTACTCAATCGACCTAAAACTTAAAGAATAATATAAGAACACAATTTAATCACTTCAGACTCGTGGAGTTTCGATCCAAACATGTAATACTTGAATTTTATTTTTCCACGGAGGATCAGTTTCGTAGAAATTTTTGCACCTTCCAAAACATTTAAATTTGAAAAGCTGCTGATAATTATTAGTGGCTCATATACACTTTGACGATCCAACCACAAACAAAGTCTCTCTAGCACGTGATCCAATTACTTTTTATATCACTCGAGCTCCTAGTGAACTCTCTTGGCCCTCTTTTCTTTTTTTGACAAACAATCCATTGAGTCTCTAATTTAAATACTAAAAGTATCTAAGACTAAATACATTGGTTTTTGGTTAAGTCTAAAGTGTAAAAGAGATATAAAAAAAAATCAAACCCTACAAAAATCGTCTATCTCACTCGAAACTAAACATAAGAAGCACCAGACATGCACTAATCAATCATGTATTATTCAATCAATGTACAAATTTTCTGTTTATTTTACCTCTTTACGATAACGAACTATAACATTTATATTTTATAGTTTGACATGTTTGCTCTTCCACCTACACAAATGATGGAGCGGAAGTTTCTAAGGATAGAACTAGATCCGTTGATCCTAAGAATACCCGAAAATTAACTAGGGTTTGAGAATACTCTTCTCATTGATTTATCAAAACCTCTTTAAAAATCTCTTTTATCAAATAATCAAAAACTGAATACAATATTATGTCTAAGTAGGCTATTTATATAAAGCATAAAACCCCTAGAAATCCCTAGAATACAAATAATATGTAATTTTCTAATTCTACTCTGCATCAAGTCTCGCCGGCCAAGATAGATTCTCATCTTCGAATTCACAAAACTTTAAGGGAGTTTGGATCTGCACCAGATCTGCACAAAACTGATCCTGCACAGATTTTGCTATCGGATCTCTTTATAGATCTTTTTGTAGATCGGATCACCATAGACGCTATCACTCACCATGATAACCAGAATCGTTCTTCGATTAAGAAATCAAAGAAACCTGGCTCTGATACCAAATGATGGAGCGGAAGCCAGGTTTTGAAAAATACCACTTTTGAGATGCCACTTTTCAAAAATGCCACCCTTCTAAAATCTTTTCAAAAATGCCACTAAAATTATATCATTTATGTTTGGATTGACTATTTTATGTTAGGATTTAGTTTTTAGGGTTTAAGATTTGTTAGAGGTCAAAACCCTTTTTAAGGTTTAGTATTTTAGGGTTAGGGTTTAAAAATCCTTATTAAGTGATATTTTTGAAAATGGACAATTCATGGTAGCATTTTTAAAAATTGACACACCAAAAGTGGTATTTTTGAAATTCCCCCTATTATATTTGGCCATATCAACATTCTCTCATCTCGTATCTTTCATTGTTTCCCTTCAAGTTCACGCCATTAGATAAGTCATCTTATAAGTTGGCAATAACAGGATAATAATATAATATTATGATCATGTAAAGAAATATTTTTCATAAATAAATAAAAACTATTTCTACATATTTGACTTTCTTTTTAATTAAAAAAAAACTAATAATAACAAAAGTTTTGGTAATTGGTAAGTTATAAATGATTTTTTATAATCAAGACTACTACTACCTTAAAATGAAGAAAATTTCCTAATATATAGTATATAAAAGTTAAAAAAGAAAAATTAAAACTAAAAAGTTCACAAAATAGAAATTATTTGAAGCTATGAGTTTATGAAATAAGGAAATTATGTCTTAATTTCCTATTAAAAACAAAAACAAAATTAACTTAATTCTAAATGTTGATGTGGCATGTAACTATTGGATGTTTAAAATCCTATGTGGACAGCCTTAGAGGCTAATAACTTCAACTTTTATAAACAGCCTTAATGTGTCCCTGGCGCAGCCTATACGAAACAACTCCGATGTTCGTTGATCTCCGAATAGCGAAACAAAGAAGAACTTGTGACTCATTGATTCAATGTGAATAGCCGAGAAACAAGAAAAAGAAAAGCTTGAATATCTATGTGATTAAATTCAATAAAATGTGTCCTTACAAAAGAGAAGTCGAAGACTATAAATAAGTTAAGGTTCTAAGAGATAACGATTGAAACTAATCTCTCATTCCTGTTAGGAGTTAATCTAAATCCTAATTGAAACGAAAATTCCATAATTAAAAAAAAAAAAAAGGAAAATGTAAAGCTCTTAAACGATATTAGATAAGATGACGTTGCATCAGGTCTCCCCTGGTAGGAGAAGATTTGTCCCTAAATCTGGAATGGCATTGTCACCGCGGTACTTGGAGAGGTATTTGATGTTGAAAACGTCGACAATTTTCACATGAGGAGGTAAGCGCAAACGATACGCATTATCGTTGATACGTTCAAGAACTTCAACTGGGCCAATCTTCCTAGAACGGAGCTTGTTATACGCGTGTGCAGGCATCCTATCCTTTGTTAAAACCACCCAAACCATATCACCAGGCTCGGAAATGAGTTCACGACGCTTGGCATCAGCATGAGTTTTATAATGAGCAGCGGCGTCTTCAAGACGAACACGAGTCTAGAGATGTGTGTCATGCAAGCTCTCGATAAAATCAGCAGCTCGCCCACTCATACGACGAGGGTCTTGTACTGCCGTCAAGTCCAGCGGACCACGAGGGATCATACTATACACCACTTGAAATGGACTAAAACCCGAACTACGATTAGTGGCATGATTGTGTGAAAACTCCGCTTGACAAAGGCATGATTCCCAAGACCGAATGTTGTCACCAACAAGAGAACACAACATATTTCCCAACGCACAATCAGTTACTTCCGTCTGACCATCCATTTGCGGGTGATAAGCCGTACTCATATATAAACTAGTATGCAACATCTTCCAAAGAGAATGCCAAAAATTACTCAAAAAGCGAGTGTTACGATCCGAAACAATCGATGTCGGCAATCCATGCAAGCGATAAATCTCTTGGAAGAACAATTGAGCAACACAAAATGCATATGCCGTACGTTTACATGGCACAAAATGGGCCATTTTGGAGAAACGGTCCAACGACGACAAAAATAGAGTCATTCCCCTTTTTGAGTACGTGGAAGTCCAAGGATGAAGTCCATACTTAAATCTGTCCAAGGCTGGGTTGGCACAGGTGACGACAAATATAAACCCTCATTAGAAGCTCCCCCTTTTGCTAATTGACAAGCACGGCAATGCTCAACAAATCGCTCGACATCCCGACGGAGTGTTGGCCAAACATATGTGGCAGCACAAGCTGTAATGTCTTATCGCGGCCAACATGTCCTTCCGAATGCAGCTCTTCTATAAGTCTCACACAAAGGCTACACTCCGGAACACAAAGTTGGACTCCCCGAAAAAGAAACCCATTCGTAAGTGTGTAATCATGCTAAGAACCCTCATTAACGCCGGTCAAGACTGAACTAAAGAACGGATCAGACTCGTACAACTCATAAAATGAAGAAAATTCCGAGACCAAAACATGCATCATTCCAAGCAATGTGTATCGTCTGCTAAGTGCATCGGCCACGCGATTTAGCTTGCCCGACTTATGGCGAATCGAAAAGGTGAACTGCTATAGATAAGCAATCCAAGACGCGCGCCTGGCCGAAACCTTAATCTGACTATTAAGATGCTTGAGGGCATTATGATCCGTAAACAAAACAAAGTCACGATGCACAAGATAATGACGCCAGTGTTTAATCGCCTGCACCACCGCGTAAAACTCGATGTCGTAAGTGCTGTAACGGCTACGTGCACCGCTTAATTTCTCGCTAAAGTATGTGACGGATTTGGTTTGTTGACTCAACACAGCTCCAATCCCTAACTTGGATGCATCACAATGTAGCTCAAAAGGTAGCTCAAAGTCAGGGAGAACAAGAATAGGGGTCAAAGTCAATTTAACCTTAATCTGTTGAAATGACTCGCTAGCAGCCTTAGTCCAAACGAATTTATCCGCCTTCATAGAGTCGATCAATGGAGCCATAATTGAGCTGAAGTGAGCAACAAAACGCCGATAAAACGAAGCAAGCCCATGAAAATTGTGTACTTCAGAAATTGTACGAGATTCTGGCCATGATTTTACAGCCTCGATCTTGGTTTTGTCCATTTCAATCCCTTAGCCGACACAACATAACCCAAAAATAGTACCTTGTCGACACCCAATTCACATTTTTGCTTTGCCACAAACAATGTCTCACGACGTAGCACAAGCAAGATTTCACGAAGGTGGTGTTGGTGTTCGGCCAAAGACGCACTAAAGATTAGAATATCATCAAACTAGACGACCACGAACTTGCCAATGTGTGGTTGCAACGCTTGATTCATCACTCTCATGAACGTACTTGGTGCATTCGAAGACAAAACGGCATTACCATCCATTCAAACAGCCCTTCACGTGTTTTAAATGTTGTCTTCCACTCGTCTCCTGGACGAATGCGTATTTGATGGTAGCCACTCTTCAAATCGAGATTGGAGAAGATTGTTGCACGTCCAATTTGGTCTAACAAGTCATCCAACCGTGGAACAGGGAAATGATAGCGAACCATTATCTTGTTAATAGCCTTGCTATCTACGCACATACGCCAGGAGCCATCCTTCTTCGGGATAAGCAGCGCTTGAACCGTGCAAGGACTCAAACTCTCTCGAATGTGTCCTTTCGCGATCAAGTCTTCCACTTGTCGTCTGAGCTTTTCATGTTCTTGAGGACTCATACGGTAATGCGGACGGTTAGGAAGAGCTGCTCCGGGGACCAAGTCAATGTGATGTTGAATGTCACGAAGAGGAGGCAAGCCCTAAGGGAGTTCGTCCGGAAACACATCGGGAAACTCATCCAACAGCTCTTTTACCCAAGTCACGTGTGGAGGGGTAACCTTTGGAGATCCGTTAGACATCAACAAAATGACCGCAAAACCTGTGTCCTGCAATTCAGATTCAAAAACCGTGAGAGAGCAAAGTAAAACACTTGGTTTATGCAGGTTTTCCACCGTCACGTCACTGGCTAACGTGTCACTAATGCTTCTTGGATCTTGCTGCGGTAGTAACACGATTCTGCGGTTATTGGAAACGAAGTTGTACACATTCGTCTTCCCATTGTGGGAGACCTCGCGATCATATTGCCAAGGTCGTCCCAATAACAAGTGCCCAACATCCATCGGAGCTACATCACAAAAGATTTTGTCTTTGTAATGAGAACCAATAGAGAACGAGACCAACGCACTTTTCGAGATGTGAATCTATGTTTCCTCCTTTAACCAAGTCAATTTATGGAGCAGGATGATCTTTCCGTCGTAAACCCAGCTTCCGACAAGCTTCTTCCAACACGACATTACGGGAGCTCCCTGAGTCAATTAAAAATTAACAGACTTTTCTCTTAATTGTACACGTCGAGTGAAAGATATTTTACCGCAGCCATGGTTCTTCGCTTACCATAGGGGTTAAACACAAGTGTGCCACAAGCAACTGACCCTGATCACCCTCGTGTCGTTCTTCAGGTGGGTCGTCTGTGTCGCGACAATCTTCAGCTCCATCTTCATCCCACTTCGTGTCATCAATAAATAACCCACGGCGACTTTGTTTTGGGCAAGCTATTTGTATGTGTCCCTGTTCACCACAAGAAAAACACCGTAGTGCATTGGGTCTAGTGGACCGTCGAACCGGTTGAGTCTCTCCCAGCGGATCTGTTTTAGGGGTCCGACCCAATGGATCTGTTTTAGGGGTCCAATCCAATGAGGCATCATCTGCGTCTTTAGAAGCTGATCCGTGAGTCCCTGTTTCTAGTCCATGGGTTACGTTGACTCTGTTTCGAGTTGTTGGTCCCCATGAATTGTTGCACGACGATGAGCTTATGCGATAGTTGTCGGATCAAACTAGATCAAAGCATTCTGAATTTGGGGACGCAATCCTCCAATAAAATGTGGCACCAATTGGACCTCGCTATCTAATATTTCATTTCGTGTGATTAGAAGGAAAAATTCGTCAGCGTTCTCCTCAACTGTACGTGAACTCTGGCGAAGATTCTGCAGCCTCGTAAACATTGTCCGATCATAGTTTTGTGGAAGAAAAGCATGCCTCAAGTGCTTTTGTAACTTTTTCCAAGTTTCGATTTTTGGTTTACCCGTGTTTGTCCTTGTTGGTTTGAATTGCAACCACCATGAAGCTGCACGACCCCGAAACTTAGTTGCTACTAACGCAACTTGACGATAACTCAGAACTTGCTTAAATTCCATCAATTCTTCAACAGCAACCAACCAGTCAAGCAGCTCGTCTCCGCGCAAGCTCCCGTGAAATTCAGGGAAATCGAGTTTCAACCCAGATTCCCATCTCCGATCAGCACGATCAAGCTCATGGATTTGCTTTCGCTGTTGACCGCGATGTCGCATGTCCTGTGCAAAAGGATTTCCATGACTTTGTTCTGACCGCTCATCCTCCGACACATTTTGTTGATGTTGATTATTCAGAACCGTTTCAGCTAGTTCATGGATCGAACTAGTGATAGTCGTCTGGATATTCTCCTGCATAGCTAAAAGAGTCTGGCAAAGTTGATCCCATTCGTTAAACGGATCCTCCCCGCGTCGCTCATCAGCTTGATGTGTGTTGCGTTTAGGTGCCATGATCTCCGAAAATCGAAAAACTAGACAGGAACGTCAAAGGCTTTGATACCAAACTGGCGCAACCTATACGAAACAACTCTGATGTTCGTTGATTCTCTCCAAATAGCCGAACAAAGAAGAACTTGTGCCTCGTTGATTCAATATGAATAGCCGAGGAACAAGAGAGAAAAGCTTAAATAGCTCTGTGATTAAATTCAATAAAACGTGTCCTTACAAAAGAGAAGTCGAAGACTATAATAAGCTAAGGTTCTAAGAGATAACGATTGAAACTAATTTCCCAGTCCTTTTAGGAGTTGATCTAAATCCTAATTGAAACGAAAATCCCATAATTAAATGAAAGAAAAAGGAAAACGTAAAGCTCTTAAACGATATTAGATAAGATGACGCTGCATCAGTTCCATTGTGTAAACTGTTTCTGAAAAAGTGTGTCTGAGTGTAATTATTCCAAGTAATTTCCATTTGTTAATTCTTTTGATATTGATTTTCATTTTTAACTTTTATACATTATAGATTAGTCACCAAATTTTGTGTTCTTAAATAAAATCAAGGAAAAAATGTTTTTGTTTCTTATTCAATTTTTTTTTTCTTTCTGAAATCTAAAATGAAAAAAAAAAAAAGAATGCAAATCAGAGAATGTTCAACCGATCCAATCTAACACCATTCAACAATTCGATCTAAACAAGGTATATTATGATGAAAGATACGATGAAAAAGAGTTCCATCCCAAAAAAAGAAGTTGAAGAAACTAAACTATCTAACACCACTTGGCAATTCCATCTGAATAAATTATACCATAGAGCTTCATCCCAACAAAAAAACTGAAGAAACTATATTGGATATGCCGAAAATTTATTGTCCTAATTTTTTTTTAGTTTTGATCTTTCTTCTTTGTTTTCAAAATAATTTTCCTTTTTTGGTCTCCTATGACCATTGGTGGTGCTCTATTGTTATGAACGTAAGGGGAAAAACAAGTGTAAGTGGGAAGAAGGTGATAGATTAAATTTATCAAAATCAATTAATAAAAAAAATTATGCAAAGGCCACGAAGTATATTCCTTTATGTGTTAACCTCATTTTTTTAATGTAAATGTAAGTAAGCTACCAAGCGAATACTCAAATGCATCTGGCACTTTTTAGAACTTGTTAAGATTGGAGACCATACTACCTGTATAATCACATAATCGGCCGATTAAAAAATTTCTAAAATTCTAAATCAAATGAAAATCAACCATGTTGTAATAAATCTATGACAGTATAATAAAAAAAAATTAAATTAAATCTTAAAATTTCCAAATAAAAGGTTAGTCAACCATATAACAATAAAAAATACGACAAAAACAGAACAATTGTTTTGGACTAAACATATTGCAATAATAAAACAAAATCATCTCCATTAATCCGAACTTAGTGCATTCATCACAGTTTGAACCAACATACCATCACAATTTATTTATATAGGAAGAAGGTTATCTTTCTCGAACGAGAATTTTTTCATACGCGATATCTTGTATTTGTTTGATCCTTCAATTTTTATTAACTCTTCCATACATAATTGAAGAGTTAAAAAAAAATATGGTTTACGTTTTCTGTAAGATATTTTTCAAAAGATTTTTGCACCGCACGAAAAAGATCGTCTATGGTTTTTGGACATTCCTTATATTGTACCGATTGAATCGCACAAAACAACCCAAAATCCAAATATTTAGATCTGGCGAGATAATTTTCAAGATAAAATTACTTTTCTATAAATTTCTGATTTGACATTTTTTTGGTCAGGATAGAGAATGACACAGTTACCAAACCTTTTTTGAAATGTTTCTCTCTCTTTTTTCCGTGCTATACTGTTCAGTTGCACATACGATATACCATAATACATTATTCAAATTATTTATGTAATTATATTCACGGAATGAGTTCTACATACCATAACTTGAAAATGATATTTCATTTAGAGATGTCGATGTTCACATTTTATTATTTTTGTTTGGGTTCTTTTTGTATAATTTAGGGTATAGTTTATAATAATTGAAATATTTATAATATTAAGTTGTATGGTATGTTATAGAGTTTTATATATGAGTTTGAACTTATTTTAAAATTTTAGAGTTATATATGAGATTTATAACTGAGTTTGAACATATACTATTATGTTTGTAGATTTTTTTCTGTTAAAATTGTTTGTATGTAGTTATCATATCAAAATATGATATATAACATTTAACATGTTATACCATACTAAAACATAGCAAGAAATATATCATGTGACATGTTATTTTACTATATAACATGTTATACCAGACTAAATATAACATGTTATATTTATAAAATATATTACTATGTTTATTAGTAGTTAACATGTATGATATATATAATAATATGTTATACTCAGTGGCGGATCCAAAAATTTATTTTACCGGAGGTAGAATATATTAAAAATAATAATATAAAAAATAAAACCGTATATAAAATAATATATTTTTAAAAATAATACCGTAAACAAAATAACATATTTTCTACAAAGAAATTAACATTTTTTCAAAGAAATTTTTACAAGTCTTGGTTTATATCTTAGTACAATTTGTATTGGTATGTCATCCTAAAATTAGTTAGATTTGATTTAGTTAATCGCATAAATCTTAGGCCGGAATTCAGACTAATCCATTAAACCTATAGAAATTCGGATTTTCTTCCCACTTCACACGTTCACAATGGCCAAATATAATCTTTCAATTTGTATGTGTAAATTACTTAGATTTAAATCTAATAGTTTGCGTGTATAAATTATAAACAAAAAATAAGTTGACAAAAAAAATTATAAACAAAAAATAAGAGGTAAAATTTATAAATATCAACGTCTTACAATATGTTTTAATTCTATTTTTTTAGTTTTACAATTTAAAAGATATTTGATATTGCAGAGATATTTGAGAACAAAGATATTTGATAAGTAAACTTTATAAAATAGTAAAAGTTATGAAATCTAGCATATTTAAATGAGATCTGTAGGAATAATGAATCTTGGAATTGTTTTTTTGATTTAAATAAATTTAAACAATAAACACACCAATTAACCACGTTAATATATGACATGTTATATATCATTTACCATGTTATATTGAATATAACATATTATACCATATAATCATATTATATGTATTTCATTATAATATTAATGTATATGAATGGTTTGAGTAATTAATGTCCATTTCTAAAATTTCGAATTATAACTATGCGAAATTTTTTTTTTTTTTTTTGTATAGATGAGATGATTTAACTTTAAAAATAAACATTAGACCAAATAAATATAAAATGAGAAAAAAACTAGTGAAAGAGAAAAAAATTATAAAAAAAAATTTTATCTCGTCATATCCTCTCAATGATAGCTTTCTGACAATGTGTACATTTCTGCATATGACATGTGAGAAAGACATTTTTGTCCAAAAATTATTTATTTTAGAGTATCTCCAACCCACCTCTATTTTTAACTCTAAAATAGAGTTTAGAGTCAAATATTTTCCAACCCACCTCTATTTCTAATTCTAAAATAAAAAATGCTATTCCTCAAAAATAGAGGCAACCATTGGAAGAAAAATAGAGAAATGATATTTCTTATTCTATTTTAGAGTAAAAAATAGAGACAACCATTGGAAATGGTCTTAGTTATGGGATCTAATTTTTTTTTCAGAAAAGACTAACACTTGTATTGTTCTTTAACTAGATTTGACCCACGCCAAGCGCGAGAGTAAATGATTAAATAGGTTGACGAATCGATTTTAACATATACAATTTTTAATATTTAAACGTGTGTAACAAAGCATATGATTTCTAATATATATAAACGTACAAAATGATATATATTGTGCATAAATATAATAAAGTTAAATACTTTTGATCAAGCATATGTTAATGTCATTAGTTTTAATATTTTTATGTGTAAAATTGATTAAAAATATGCAAATGTTATTTATTTCAATATCTTTTAAATCTAAAATTGATCTTCATTTTTTCCGTCAATTGATCTTCATAATAATAAAAAAATTGTTAATATATCATAAAAATTTTAAAATAGATATGACAAGTCTAATATATTATATTTAGTTGGGTTTAAATTTGTAAAACATGTATTAATTGGTCTATGTTATAAAATTAATGAGAATATGTAGAGATTTCCACCATGACATATATTTCTAATTGAAATGTTCTGATTGATTAAAATTAAATAATATGTCTCTTAAATTGCTCCTTATTTGATACCTAGGATTTTTTTGTGAATGTCTCCTCTATTAATATCAGTGTTCTAAAAGCGATTTAGACGGCCGCCTAGGCGCTAGACGTCCATAGACCGTGGCGATTACCTCCTAGGCGTTGGCATTAGGCGTTTTTTGGTATTAAGCGAACGGTCCTATGCGGCTTTAAGCGGGTCTAGGCGGTCTTACCAAAATGTTAATCAATTAACATTTAATTATCTTTTTCAGTGTATTTTTTGAAAATTTTAACATCATATGATTAAATTTATAAGTTTTGACTTCATAAATACATGATTATAAAAGTTTATATGTTATTTGATATAAATTGAATGAATATTTTGGTCTAATTCGCATATATAGTATTTTATGATGTTTTAAGTTTTGATATTTTTTATATGATTTGAACTTTCGATCTATTTTAAGATTTAAAAATTAAAATTCTTTTATTTATATATTATGGTATTTCATATATTATACTATATATTAAAAATATATATAATATATATTGGTTTATCTTATAAATGTCTATGCCGTTTTAAAAATTGGCATATATTACCCACATTCACCCTATTTAATACTCCTTTGAAATTCTCACTTCGTGTATTAATAAATGGGCTCATTTATATTTTTGGGACTCTAAAAATATACAGTTAGTGTATTTTTTAGGGTTTTTCCCTAGATTAAAACCCTATATTTGATCGACCTCTTGCCGACAGAAACAAAAAAAATCGACCTCTTCTCGCCGCCGATCGCCGTCAATGGATGATTGGGGACGCAACGCCTCCGTGTCCTCTCCCGGAGAATCAATTAGTCATTTCTTCTCGAACCCATCAGATTCGCAGCTCCTCTTCTCTTCTCCCTCACTCTCTCCTCCGATTCTGTCTCCTATCCCTCACCTAACTCCTGCGCGTTTTCTCGCCGTCTCCGGCGTCCCTCCGTCGGTTTCTTCGGCAATCGACGCCTCTTTCCGTATTCCCCATCCTAACGATGATGCCGCTAGGGTTCTGTCGTACAATCGCCTCCAGTTTCTACCTTGCCCCGGTAAAAACCCCGTCTTGGTGTTTTTCCCAACAGGGACAAACCTCGATCAAATTGGGTTCCTGTTACTTTCTACCGGAGATACCGGTGGTTTCCGGGTCATGGGTTCGGATGAAGGTGACGTCTTTGTGGCGAGAGAACGATTCTTTTCACCAATTTTGAGGATATTGGTGCAGCCGATTAGTAATTTGGGAGCATATAAGTGTTCTTCTTCTATCGAATTAGGATACCTTATGGTTTACTCACTGTATTGGATTCATTGGTACTTTGTCAAGTATGATGAATCTCAAGGCAGACCGGTTTTGAGATACCTCGGAGGTAAGCGGTTTAACAGCTGTTCCGTTGCCAGCGCTTCTTGGAGCCCTCATCTTCCTGGAGAGTGTCTAGTCTTGTTAGAGAACGGTGAGGTCTTTGTTTTTGATCTGAATCAGAGGCATAGTAGTAGATCCAGAGGTTGCAAGATGAACGTTTCTTGGGAGGGTCTAGGGAAATCGGTGAATAAGAGTTGGTTAGGATGTGAATTTGGTTGCAGTATTGGGATTTTTATCGTTGCTCGGTCTGATGCGGTCTTTGTTGTTATTAACAAAGGCTCTGGAAATTGCATTGTGAGATCTTTATTGGAAGTTGAGAGTCTGAACATTGCTGGAACAGAAGAGTTTGTTGGGTTTGCAAAGGCGGGTAGCGACAGTTTTCGGTTTATTCTTGCTTCCCCGAGCTATCTATTTCTTTGTGATCAGAGATCAGGAGTTCCTTTGTTGAAATGGCAGCATGATGTTGTGAGGCCTTGCTTTATGGATGTGTATAGCTTGTCTGATCTCGGGGTTAGGACCGATGAATCAACTACGTCCTGCATTATAATCGGGTCGTTTTGGAATGCACAATCTCAATTTTTCTGTTATGGACCTTCTCCTTTTGTTGCAGAGGATCCTTCTTCCTTGTATGTGTGGGAGCTTCCACACAATCTACTCTTACCAGCTGAAAAATGTCACTGTGGAGATTGTAAAATTAGAGACGTGAGGATGAAGGAGCATCTTCCTGAGTGGATCGATTGGCAGAAAAAGAGAGTTCTTGTTCTCGGTTTTGGCGTTTTAAACAAGTACCTCTGTCCACTTGGTTCATCAGATCAATCTTCCGGGTTTACTTTGATTCGGTTAACATCCTCGGGGAAGCTCGAAGCAGTAAAGTTCCATGCTTCTCGTGATCCTTTAAAAAGCTTAGAAGTAGTATCTCACATAGATTCGGCCTACAATTCTGACGAGGTGAACTTATTGTACCTCCCTGATGACGAAGAATACAAATTCCCAAAACGGTTCAAATATCTCGAACTCGGGTATTTTTCTGCTCACACAAAAGGGATTCTGGCCAAGTTTTTAGATTCAAAGATGAGGAAAAAACTATCAGGTTCGCAGAAGAATAAATCTTTTAGCTTAATCTGCCACGAGGAGTTATGCGAGAAGTTGAAGATCTGCGGATTCAATAGAGACAAATCTTCCTCTACAATTACCGCAGTATTCGACAATATCAATTCACCGACAAGCATTTTCGACATTGCATTGAGAGAAACCTGGTCAAGCTTACCTATAGAGCTTTTGTTGTTTGCATTCTCCAACTACTCTGAGTTTAAGGATGTTTTGTTAGACAAGAAGAAACTTTCTCTCGAATTCTTAGTTGTTCCGGAATTCCCACAGTTACCACCTTTCTTCCTAAGGAAACCTTCAAGCCGGAGTAGCAAATGGTCAAAGAAAAAGCAACCCGGTGTTGAGCTCGTTGGTCCTGTTCTTCCACTTCCAGTTCTCCTCACATTAAACGAGTTCCGTAACGGATGTCTGCATTCAGAACAAGAGTTCTCACCCGAAGCAGAGTTGTCTAACCGATGCAACCAAATCTCCAAAGTCACCAGAGAGGTCGCAAACTCAGGTGTGGACGAGACAACCATTTCACTTGGCGTTGACCGAGACGACTACATCTTCAACAGTGATTCACAGAAGGAGAAAAAGGCGTTCATTGCTTATTGTCCGATCACAAAGACAGCTGATTACGATCCACAACAGGAAGAACTCACGACGTTTGTTTCCAGAGTGCGTCGTTATAAAGACACTGATAATGATGATTTTGGAGAAAGAGCAGGGCTTGAGTTGTTCGATGATATGTCTCCAGTCGAGAGTTGCTTTGAAGATCCGACTGTGAATTTCGATATGAAAGCTTTGTTTACTTCCAAGAAGCTTCTTGTTCGATGGCAACAACGATCTTCTTCATATCAAGAGTTTCGTTCTCAGTACCATCTCCGTAGATGAAGGTGGTGTTTTGGTGTTGTTTCTTCACCGACCAATTTTGTATGATTTTCCCAATGCCGTGTAATTTGACACATTTGCTGTACAAGCAACCTGTTCGCATCTTTGTCTACTGGATATAAACTTGTTTAGACATTGATTTTTCTTTTTATTTTCCAGTGTCGCTTATAGCTGATGCATATTTGCTTTATTTTTGAAAATGTGCACGTGCTCAAGGTTATGCGGGCTATGTATAGTTAGTTAATCACTAGATGTGCTCCGTTGATGATAGTCTGTAATTTGCAGTCTCTCTGTAGGACCTGAAAGCTTCTTTGACATCGAAGGGCTAATTTGATCGACTTTCATTTTTCCAGTTTCCTAGGACTTGCTAGAAACTTTGTCGATGCAGCCACGCTCTTCTGCACATTCCTAATTTTAGGAGATTCTGAAAAAATTGGCTCTTCTAGAATGCATGTAGGAAGCTGTGAACTGATTGAAATGCCACTACCCGCTGTATCGAATCCAACATTGTCGAGCTGGCTTGGATCATCATCTATGTGAAATTCTTGTCCTTTCTGCAGCTAGCTGACAAAACAATATCATTGATGAGGTTGAAGTCTATATACATTATAATCTGAGCTAGGAATCTGATATTATTCTATACTTTTATGGTGTACACTTGTAATATCATTAACAGATGATCTCAGAATGGATATTGATAACCATTGCAGGCGCGCATAGAATCCAGAGATTGAGCTCCAACAAGACAAGTTAGCCACAGAGGAGTTGAATGACACGCTCACTAGAGCTGTTCTTGGCCACAGTACATTCATAGAGCAGTACACAGAGCTGCAGGAGATGAACTCGGGGATAAGCACAATGTGATGATGGTTGGAATAACAGATGTAAAGAAAGCAGCATCCAAGGCCGATATGAACGGTTGGCATGGAAAGCGTTTTGACAAAGCCTTTTCAGCTGAGCTTTCTGCCATCAGAGCTGATAAGGAAAAAGAAAGAGAGCTCTTGAAGAAGGAGAACACGAGCCTAAGCACTCAGCTTCGAGATACAGCTGAAGCTGTCCAACCTGCTGGTGAATTACTTGTCAGACTTGGAGAACCTGAACAAGCCTTGCAAGTATCTGAGGTAACTAAATCAAACTCTTACCTCAGTCGATATAGGACCATAAAACTTGGTTTTATGAAATGGCTCGGCTTGAATTTAAAACCATCACTGCAGGAACAATTCAGTGTGGTGGAAGAACAGAAACAGAGGCTGAAGAAGCAACTGGAGCAGCTAAAAAGCAAAACACAAGACAGAAATTGGGACAATGAAGCAATACTTAGCAGAGAGTAAATTACCAGGATCTGCATTGTTGCAGCCATGGTACAAGGATGAGGCGGAGGAAGAAGAACAAGTATAAGACAATCGAAGCAGAGCAGTCAGTTTCGATGGCTATGAGGATTATCAGGCTTGGAGAGCAGAGTTAGGAGCCATATATCAAGACCACCATTACTAATTGTTTCAAGAAACAATTTCATATACTGCACCAAATGGCTGTTCCAACTTATTTCATAACAACCCGTGGTACCTCGGTTAATTTTCTAACCCTTTTTGGCTTCAGTTTCATCTTTTGTGTAGGGGCTGTCCTTGGTGCAATTGTTTGCTGCACCTCAAAGAATCTCATATACTCCACAATCATCTTATCATCCTCATCCCTTAGATGATAACTCAATGTCTCCTCACTATCTTGCACAACATCATTCCCATGTCTCCTTGTTGCATTCTTTGGTGGTTTCTTTGACTTTGTAGCTCTAGGGGAGCTCTCCCCTTGTTCTCGGATCCTTTGGTCGAGATTACCTTTTAGACCGTCTTTGGAGGTCGATTATTCTCTATTCAAAGTACATACAATATCAAAATTTTCTAAGAACAAGTTAGTACTTTCAAAAATTCAACAAATACCAAAGAATTAATCTCAATGCTATATATAATCAAGTAAGAGCATAATGAGACATAGAAACAATCAGAATTGATATCCAAAGGGAAAAAAAAAATTTCCCAAATTTGTTTCCAATTTTCGGATTTACTATTCATGGCATATGAAAATCATCAAAATTTTGAAATTTAGGTTCTATCGTGCCAAAAATCAAGCAAATCCTAAGTATATACAGTATGATAAACCAATATTAATGAATACACTACCAACATTTAAATCACCCAAATTAAAAATCACCCAAATTCGTTTTTAATGAAAACACATAAGTTCTTTTTATGAGAAACTTGAATTCAAGGTGCACAACATGTTAGAAAAATTGAGAAATTCTTTAAAATACCACAAAAATAAGTTTTTGTTCTAAACATACCATCATTTGTCTTTTTTTTTTCAAAAATACCATTAAATTTTTTTTTCCAAAAGTACCACAAACACTAAAAATGATTTTTAAGATTTATAATATAAAATTTTGGATTTGGGTTTAGGGTTTAAGGTTTAGTTTTGAGGGTTTAAAGTTTAGTTTTAATTTTGTGCTATTTTTGGAAAACAAAAATTTTTAGTGATATTTTAGAAAAAAAACTAGTGGTGCTATTTTTGGAACAAAAATTTAAAAATGTGCTATTTGGCATTTTCATTTTGAAAACTGTGAAATAAGCATAAACGAAAATAAAAAAGATTACCAAAAAAGAAGTTGGTTACAAAAAGGGTTGACTTCGTTAGACCACTCTCACTGTAGTAGTCCAAACTATTTCCTCCCAAACTTTTTGGCTCATCACTATACTACCCAAACTAATAAATTTAATCTAAACTACCCAAACTATTTAATTCTAAGTATTTCCACATATGCAATTAAATGTGTTACTCGCATTTTGTAATTGCGATTATAAGATCCCATTTTGAATATGAAACTCGATTTTAAACCAAAAAACCCAACAAACAAAACCTAGCTCACTAATCAAACACACTTAATCGAAAAGATGGTTTCACAATTGAAATAAAAAAAAATCAGAATCCTATATATGATTATATGAACATGAATCAAATGCATGCAATTCGATTTCTTTCACCCAAAGAGGTCAATCTTCAAAAATCCACGGCAATTAGAGAAAAATAAAGAGTTCAGAACAATTCATTATCTAGTAGAACAAAATAAAAAAAAACATGAAACCTCATAAACCTGCTCACAAATTCCCAGCGATGTAGAATCACATGACGAAGAAGAAGAAGAAGAAAATGAAGATATGGATACGGATGACTTATTGGAGAGATTGAAGAGAGAAGTGAATGTAGAAGAAGATGAAGTTAATTAATGCCATTGTTGTTGCTGGTGGTGGAAGAAAACTTTGGTCATGGAGATTCTTTGTTGGTTTTAAATTTCGGATAAATTCCCATAAGCAAAACAATATTTCAATTTGTATAAAAAAGTAAGATTTGTTAGACAGAGCTTCTTCTTTCGAATCAGAGGAAGATTTGTTCGACGAACCCTAATTTTTTTCTAATTCAATTTTGAAACCCTCTTTTCGATTCAGTGTGTTTGATTAGTGAGTTGGATTTTGTTCGTTGGGTTTTGTTTGTCGGGTTTTTTTTGGTTTAAAATCGGGTTTCAGATTCAAAATTGGATCTTATAATCGCGATTACAAAACGTGAGTAACACATTTAATTGCATATGTAGAAATCATATATATATAATTAGAGAGTTCTCTCTCCATCTAGAGTGTCCACATCATCAACAATAAAAATAAAACATTAAATAAAATTGATGACTCAATTAATTCACACACTTTTATATTAGATTATTATTTTTCATTAAATGACAACAATAATTCACAAAAACTTAAAATGTAAAAAATAACATTACAACACAAGAAAATATATAGAAAATATGTGAATATAAATTAGATGAATATCAAATTACATAGTTGTATCTTAACATATAGTTCACTATAAATAAAGAAAAAAACTTATCACGATAAATATATTAAATGGATGACAATTATTTTCACCAGTTAGAAATTATTTAGGATAAAGAAAAAAAAAGTTTAGTTGTAACATTAAATGCAAAATTTTAAAAAGTTTTACTCGAAATAAGAATATTCATTTTTTCAAGAGAAAATACGTATTGAATTTTTTTTTATAATGTATTCGACTTTTAAAATAACATGTATTATTTGAAAAGGTAATGATAAATTTACAGATTCGTGTAAGACATAAGTTTAAAATATAAAAAGTTTGGAAATTTTTAAAATAATTTGTGTATATTAATATTTGAAATTGAAAACTATTAAAAGTATTTATAGAATAATTATCTATAAATATTTAAGATGATTAAAAAAAGATAGAAATAATCTGCAAATAATTTTTTTTATACAAGGTATATACGACTAAACATAGGAAAAATTTAATAAAAAAATATACAGTTAAAAATAAAACTAAAATGGAACCATGATAATTTGTAAAGAAATATTGAAAATATAATGTTCTTTGGGTTAGAAAATCAAATTTAAATTGTCAAATGTAAAATTATATAAGGTTTTTAATACAAGAAGAAAATCATTTTTGAAGAAGAATACATCTTTAGAATTTGAGATTATCTTTTATGAGTGTTAAAGAATAAAGAGGAAATTTCAAAAATACCACTTTTGGTGTGTCAATTTTCAAAAATGCCATAATGAGTTGTCCATTTTCAAAAATATCACTTATTAAGGATTTTTTAAACTCTAAATCCTAAAATCCTAAACCTTAAAAAGGGTTCTGACCCCTAACAAACCCTAAATCATAAAAACTAAACTCTAAAATAAAATAGTTAACCCAAACATAAATGATATTTTGAATAAATGATATAATTTTAGTGGTATTTTTGAAAATATTTTAGAAATGTGGAATTTTTGAAAAGTGGCATTTTTCAAAATTTCTCAAGAATAAATTAACGTTATTGATTAAAATTAAAGTAATTTTAGCACATTACGTTAGATTTAGAACATTCGCATTTGATGTGTGATTATGTTCGTATATGCATTTAATGATTTGTATGATTGTATCAATGGTCAACATCAAAACCTCTAAAGAGATATCTTCATGAGACTTCAATGTGGAAGGAACTATCTCTACGATAAAAGATCGTGAGATGGTCGTCAAGACCGTTTCCTCTTTCCGCTAGGTTCTCAACTGATTTTTATTACCATGTGGTCATTTTCAAAGAAAAAAAGTATTATAGACAATATTTATGTTGTATATCGTTTGGTATTATAAATTTGCATATATATATATATATACCGATTTATCTATTAAAAATTAAATGATTATATTTCTATTCATCAATTCGTATTGTTAAAAATTTGTATTTCTAGTACTTAGAATTAAAGTTGGATTTAAATTGTAGATTGTGAAAGAAAAAAAAGAGCCTTGAGAAACTGAAAACGAGTGTGTAGATTTTTACCAAAGACCACAGCAAATATTTATAAACACGAACCCCAAAACTTTATGTAAACTTAAAGACCGTAGTATTTTGTTTCTCTTCATTAAGCACGTCTCTGCTTATTATCTCTCTCTCTCTCCCTTTGCTCATCATCGCAGACTCGTCGGATTCTAAAAAAGAAAGAGTTGTGTAAAAATGTCTAGAAAAGGTCACTGCACCGAACAGAGCTTTTGTCAGATGTATTCAAAATCCTAAATGTGATATGTCCATTATTCTTCTCTGTCCACTCTCTACGATTGTCCATTATTGAACACGTCCGTTCTCACTTGAATCAGGAAGATTTTGGAGCAAGATCAAGTTCTAGAATTAGGAAGATCTCAAAGTTATCACTTAAAATAGCTTCAGAAGGCAAGGATGTCTGCTCGGGTAGATTCTATACAGAATCTGGCTAACTGCCAAAAAACAATTGGACAACCAAAACCAGCTGTCTTAAACCCGAAACAGAACTAACATATGCTAAGAAAAAGGTGTAGGAGAATTCTGCAAGTCCTACTTAAGATTTTCATCGTTGTCCTATTCAGATACTGTGACAGGTCTAGTGACTAATGTCGACAAGTGTTTTTGGCCCTGAAGACGCCCCACAGGTACTCCTTTGATCGAAAACCTGCAAACAAAAACTCAGCCTTCTTAGCTTAAGCGAATCGTCTGAACAATGAATCATCAAGCTGTAGTAGATAAATAGTTATATACAGATAATAAGATCTTTCAACTTACCCTGATAATGCCTTGGTAACATATAAGAGGTGAAGAGCAGAAGTTCTGCATTGTCAAGCATGCATCTCATCGCAAAATCATTCATTTTCATTTCAAGAACAAGTAAATCGAAAACCTTTTCATCCTCTGTCTGTTGCAGGTCGAGGACTCTTTCTCCTTCCCCTTCTTCAAACTCTGATCTGTTTTCAAGAAGGGGAAACCAAATTAAAAACTGGTTGGTACTTTTACAACATATGCATAAAAATAGATATCAGTGAGATAATGGTTTATAGCATATATACCTTCCACAAGAAGGGAACAAATAGAGAGCAATACTTTCATCCTTGGGTCCTCCATTCTTCAGAAAGCTTTTTGGCCATATTTCCAACCTGGGAATCATTTCAGCAGAAATGCGAGTGTGTAACGAACTTGCAGTATCATGGACTCTATGGCAGGCTAAGCTTGATAAATGAGCAACAAGCCCATCAATGCTAAGAATGTTTCCTTCTTTAAAAGATATTGATCCCCTAGAAATTGAGAAAACAGATCAGAACCCATGTTGAGATGCAAAACAATAAACTAGAGTGCATTTTTTTTTTCCCTTTACCTCCATATCGGTGTAACGATTGGTTGCGCTCTATATTGATCGAGTGCGAGAGAGTTGAAATGCCTAGCTGTCAACCCCTCAATGCAAGAACTTTCCACCACAGCTAACTGTCTATTTTCACTAGTATGTGGTATGTTGGGGGGATCATTTGAAGCTCCTGAAGGAGTTCTAGGTTTAAAAGAGTCGGCTTCTTGATCACAGTTGCGAGAACTTAAAATTCTTTTTCGGTTGGTAGAAGAATCGTGATCTGGCACACTAGGTGAATTGCTGGCTTCCATGACAGATGCTCCCTTTGTTACTAAACCAGTCAAGCCGCGAGGGTTTCCGCTACCTGAGATATCTGATCCCTCAGACTCCTTGCATGTTTCTTTAGTAGGTGAGGAAGACCCCGTGACAGGTTCAACATTGGTGGTATCCTGGAGCCCATGATTGTTGTTGTTTTTCTCACTCTTCTTCCAGATAAGTGTAAAGTTAGCAGGTTGATTAACTTCTTCGCCACCAGACTCAGAGCCACTGTCACTCCCGACGCAGTTCACACAGAACCAAACTACGCAGTCGTGAATAGGAACCGGCGTTATGTCCAAACAATAGCTGCAGAAAAGAGGAAAGAGGACACAAAAACACAAAGGAAATCTAAGCAAACAATAACACAGAGAAGCCAAACAAAATTCGTGTCTCTCAGGTGTAGGCATGAAAAAACACAATCCAATCAACCACGGGGAAAATCAAGAACAGAACTCACCGGTGCACAGTAGCAATATTGCAAGAGTCGCAATATACGAGTGCTTCTACGAAACCTAGGTCGCCACAAGTCTCGCAAACAGTCGCCTGAAAACAGAAAAAACATTCTGTGAATCGGATTCACGGGAAACAACCTAAGCTAAGTGATGAAAAAGGTTCCAGTTTCGGATCCCGGAGTAAAATTCCAAATGTGTGAGAATCAACGACACGAAGATGCGAGCATCAACCCAGAAACCAAAACCAAATCTCTGTCGAAAGAGAGAGAGAGAGAGAGAGAGTAACCATATTTACTGAGAAATTTCAATATCAGATTGTTCGGCTGAACACGAGATTGAGGATTAGGGTTTTGTTTGGGGATTTTAAAAAGCCGCCTGAGTTCGTCGAATCAGTGGCCGTTCAGAGCAGTGATCAAGTTCGGAACTAAATCCGCCCACATGCATATCCCACTCAAATTCGTGATTCCATTATTAGTAGCCAGAGGCAGAGAGGGCAAAGGACCAAATCATTAGACCCACCACTAAGGTTTATTACATTATTTAATTTATAAAAAAAAGAATTTTCTTTTTTATAAAAGTAATGTTTCGCGTTTTTTTTTGTATAATAAAAGAATGAATTTGTTGGTGAAATCATATGCTTTCGTAACATCTATTATATTATTAGAGAGGTAATTATGCACCAGAATAAAATTGAGTTTTTATTACACTTATTTAAATTTTGTCTTTAAGTGTTTTATATTTTTATGGATATATTCGATAATTGATTTATATAATTTTTATTAATTATGGATATATATATATATATATTGAATGAAAGTTGAGTTTTTATTACATCGTATTTAAATTTTGTCTTTAAATGTTTTATATTTTTATGGATATATTCGATAATTGATTTATATTTTTTTTATATTAATTATGGATATATATATATATATATATATATATATATCGAATATGATGATATCATATATATATAATATTATTGGAGAAGTGAATATGGTTCACAGCGAAAGTTGAGACTTAGAAATACTAAAATACCTTTAATAAAATATTTTACCTAAAAAATCTTGAAACCGAAAGAATTTGGTCTCTGAGTAGTCGCCGCAAATATCAACTCTAAAACCCTAACATATACGAACCCTAATCTATACATTTTCTATAAATATAAAACTTCAAAGTTCAGCATTATCTAAAAAATTAGGTCTTTATTCGGCCGCATGATGATGAAGATGACGAGGAAGGAGATGAAGAGGAGGTAGAAGAGGATGATGGGAGAAGAGGAAGGAGATGAAGAGAATGAGAATAAGAAGACTACGAAGACAAATACTATGAAGATGATGAAAAAAAAGATGGGTTTCATCGTGAACAACCGAGGAAGAGACAAAAGAAATCTCTTCGACTTCTTCATAAATTTTGCACATGGATCCTATGGTTTTACCTATATCTCTATTTCTTCACATCTTACTACGGCGGAGACCAATCCTCATTGTCGACGACCACAACACGTCGTCATCTCTGCCATCTCACGCTCTCCTCCGCCATTAACACCAACTCCATCGATAAAACATTGATGTTTACTTCTTCTCTATATCAATCACTGATTTTTTTGTTCGATTCGAAATCAAATTTAGCAAGACTCTCTTTTGTAGTTACACGGATTACTTTGAGGTTTTTTTTAGAAAGTAGAAAGATCCAACGAATCTCTTTGATTTTGAAAATGAGTTCTAGGCCGATGGTTTCAGGGATGATTTTTCTATCGATTGCGATGATGACTTCGAAGTCGATGATGTCTTCGCCGATGTGAAACCATTTGTTTTCACTACGACTCTAAAATTCGTCGTCTTCGTCGCTGTTTGGTAAATCTTTTGAGATTTTTTTAATCTAGCTTTCTTTGAGCGATTGATTTGGATAGATTAGTTTTTCGATTTTAGATTTAAGCTAGACTGAAACTTATGAATTTCTTAGAAACTCATAAACTATATGATTGCTTTGGTGTGAAAATTTTCCTTTGGAATCGTCTGTTTATGTCTATTATGTTGAGTGTGTATGAGGCATGAGGCTTGATTTGTTGTTCTTTGAAATTATCTGTTTTTGGATATCTTTATATCTATAGATTTTGAGTGTTGTATTGGGACATGAGGCTTGATTCGTCTCATATATTGATTTAAATATGCTGATAAGTCATCTAAAAATTCTTGTTTATTATTATTACACCACATGTTAATAGTTTGGAAATAAAGTTGCTCGCTTCAATGGGCAAGCTAAGAAATCTGCAAAGAGGAAAGGAAAAATCAGTATGAGAGATTAGGCAACGTCATGTGACTGTACACCAATTAGAGGCATTCAAGATCGAGATTATATATGTCATACCAAACTAATACATGGAGAAGATGTATGCCGGTCCATGTGGTGTTTTGATCATCGGTTTAAAGTCGGGAGTTCGAGATTTAACCGAGAACAATCAATGGGGACATCTCATATGTATGAGTCCCAACATACCAAATTTATATATTTTATCCTAAAATGGACGTTTCTTGGTTTGTGAATAAAGTTTTTTTAATCAGGTTATTGAAGGTGAAAAGAAAGAGGTTACACAAGGGAATGATCCAAAAAAGTGAAATGAGAGAATACGGAGAACGTAGGACGCTTACGTGGTACACAGTGAACAATACTAACTCAATTAGAAAAATATTTTGTAATTAACGTCTACAGCTTTGATATAATAAATGGATTTCCATAGCTACTTTGAGATACCAACAGGAAATAATATGGTCGAGATTAGGATTAAAGGAATGGGAAAGGGATTGATACTGGATATCTTTCCTTTTTCTACTTAGAGAGTTAACTCAAATAGAGTGAGTTTTTAGAACATTGACTTTGGAGACAAGAAAATCGAGGCTAAACCTATCTATGGTGGAATTTTAAATTTACATGTACCATATACCGAGATCTTTCACGAAGGATAAAAAGAAGAAGAACATGTGCGAGAGAATTATCCAATATTGGTGAAATTGTGAAAGAGAGAATGGCCAAAGATAGCTTCGAGAAACAAAGATATGAGGCTAAAGAGAAACAGATGGTGGCCGTAGAGTTTGCAACTTTTGGAGATCCGACAGGAACTTGTGGGAACTTCAAAATGGGGAAGTGTTCTGCATCTAAGTCAAATGATGTGGTAAAGAAGGTAACGTGGTGATTGGAGTGATTTTAAGATGGGTTTTGTTTGGTTGAATGATTGTGGGTTGTGTTAATCTTTGGAATAGAACTGTTTGGGGGAAGAATCATTATTCGATAGTGGTAGAGAGACAGAGAGACGTTTGGGGACAAGGGGTGTCCGAAGATAGTGAGACATTGGTAGTGCAGGTAAAGTGTGAGAAAAAGAAAGGTAAAGAGGACAATGAAGAAGAAGAACGATGAGGCAGAGGAAAAAGACAAAGAGAAGAAAGTATTGGAGAGAGAACAATTATCGAACCGAAAACTACAATAAGAGAAAATAAATACAATAACACATTGATAAAAAATTATTATACATGGGAAAGACCAATCTAAACAACGAATACGATGATATTGTTGGAGGATTAAAGGCGAAGCTGGAGAAAAATGCATCGGGTGAACATAAATATGGATTTTTCATCGCCAACAATAATTAATCAAAGATCACACTTCTTTGTTTTGTTTGTTTTTTCTTTCTTTGAATAATAAAAGTATCATTTATGTTTGGCGGTGATATGCATGTATAGTGTGTTATGTAGAACTGAGTGGTATTGAATTGAACTGAGTGGTGTTGAATTGAACTATTTGTATCAAACTCGCGTATTTTCTGATTTTTGCTTCAATTATTTGATATGATTTTGTTTTCAGATTTTTATAGCTATCCTTTATTGATTATCCTTAGGTTCTTATAAACCAGTGATTGGACTATTGTAGGAACTTAGTCATCATTCACAACTACATCTACAAGGCGTTCATAATGCATGTCAAGAACTTATCTTCATATAAACCGCACAGTATGAATATGCAAGTGGAGAAGGCTTTGGCAAAGATTAGAGAATGGAGAAACAGGAGAAACAAAAAAAAAAGAGTTTGTGCTTTAGCTAATCATGTCTAAATTATATGATCTGAAACAAAACAATGTAATAGATATCAATCTTTGGAATGCTTCAAAGGAATGGTGATCGCGATTCACTTGAGTTTGAAGCGTTCTCAAAATGGGTTCTAGATATTGGTATGGAAAATTTATTAAAAGTCGTAGTGGAGAAAGCGAAATTGACATTCTCGAAGATTTGTTGATTACTTATTGCATGGATCCTATATAAGCAATAGTGAGAGAGATTTATGGTGAAAATTTGGTATGATTTTTATATGGTATCACATTTACTATAAAAATAGAAAGAATCGACATAAATATTGTATAATTAAAAGAAATGATCAATGAAAAATAGTAACCAAACAACAATCAAATACTACGAAAGATTTACATTAAAACCGAGAAAAAGTGTTTGCTACAAAATACCAAAACACAGATTGGTTTAATCCAAATATCCAAACATACGAACGATGATGGTGTACAATAACAGACTAACATTAAAATCACGTAAAGTATTTACAAAACTTCCCACCAAATTCTTGTGTCATTTTTAAAAATTCTTTTTGTAAGTTTTCACGCATAAGTAATTGTACGTTGTATCGAGGATAACATCAAGATCTGGTTTGAACATTTTGATTACAGATAAGAATGGAAAGCTTCAAAGCAGAACTGTGAATGTTGTCTATGACGAGGTCTTCCAAAATGTTTGATTTCAAGTTTTAGTGTTGTATTGTTTTTAAAGCTTTACATTTTAGATTATTTTAGATTAATTCCATTTGATTAAATGACTATCTTATTATCATTTAAAGTGGTTCCCTTGGTTTAATCCTTTATGAGTTTTGATTTAATTTATTAGTATGATAAATTGTGCCCTACGTAAGAGTTATATTTTTGTTTACTCGAATTTTACTATTAGACGTGTTATTCAAAATAATTCATATTTATAAGTTATGTGAGACATTTATACTGTAATTTTACACTAATAGATGTATACGAATATGATTTGGATTTACTTATTGTACTGATTTATGTTTTAATTTCAAAAATTTATCCCCGCACAGGATCTAAGGAAATATTAGCGAATATGATCTATTTCTTTTTCAGAAGGTTCATCTGCATCTAATTCATAAAAGTTTAGACTATGGAAACTAATATCGGTTTTTATGAATCAACATTAATTAATTAGTTTTTTTTTTTTGGATAGGTAACAATAGTTTGTGAATTAATTTTTTTCCTATCATTTGCGTTTTATTTCAACACAAATATTAAAGTTACAAAATGAAAACCCTTAATTTTCAAGATGACACTCGAAATATTAAAAATATTATCCAACCCATATTCATTTTTACATGCATATAAGTTTAAAAACTAGCAATCATACGTATTTAATTTTTATAAATAATAAAATTGAATATTAAATACTAATGTTAACTTATTCTTCTGAAAATTCTCATAGAAAGATAATTTTCGTATATTGTGTTTTAATAGGATATTTTCATCATCGTAAAAAGTTAATCTTTTAAAAATGGAATGATAAAATGGTATCTATGTTTATCGGATTATAGGAAAACACAAAATCGAGTTTCAAACATTTAAAAAAAAAAGAATATTCGGTGATCTCGAGAATTATCATAGCCCAAAAAACCCACTTAAACCCTACATCCATTTCCCTATAATACTTTGTGTCTCCTCTCATATTGTTTACGTGTTTTTTTTTTCTTTTTTGATCTAAGGTTTAGCCTGTTTCTTTACTTTACGTGTTCTTTTATTTTTTAGCGTTTTGTACAACTTTTGATATGTTTTTTTACTTGCATACTAATCTAACTATGTGTTCTTCTAGATATGGTGCTTCAAATTCATCTTCACGGGCACAACATATCGTTAGGTAAGTTTTTCTATGGTGTTATTTGTATATCTAACCGGTAATTTTAATGGTTGTTGTGTTCTTATTGCTAATCTAATGTTTACTCTAAAAAAATTGGCAGCAAGAAAGTAACATAATCTTTCGCCCCTTATTGAACTCATATAAATATTAGAACAGTTTTTTGCAAACAACTCTATAAATCTCTTCAGCCGTGAGTCCCTCTCTCTCTCTTTGATTACCACAACCGTAACCCTCTTCACAACCATCTCTAACGGCCAGTGTCCAAGGAGTCTTCTTCTCAAAAGGTATGACCCCTTTTATTGTGTATTTGTTCAAGTTAAACGTTGCTGCAATTTTAAGCCTAATTTTGTGATTGTTTATTTGTTCAGGTTATAGAGAAGAATGTATCGAAAGAGAAGGCATTGAAAGAGAGTGAGATAAGGGATCAGAAGCATGACCTCTAAAAAGAGCATTCATATCTTTGATTTGATGTGTTTAATTTTCGTTTAGTTTGGTCTATAGTTTTTAAACCTAATTTAGTGATTGTGTGTTTTTGATCTAGGAATCGAAACAAGGTAAGAATAACAGATCGGATGACAGGTGTTTTGTGTGTCAAAGGCTTCAACTTTGAATCTATCCAAATCCAAATATATATGATGAATCCCTATAGAGGTACTACTAATCTCTACTACTTCTTCTTTTTTTTGCTTTTTTTTTCTCATACCCACTGTTTAATAAGATTTTCACGGTTTTTATAAATCAGTTTTCTTTATGCTTGGATATCATATTGATTTATTTTTTATTTGATCATCGATTGTTATGATTGTTTCTTCTTTTGACTCTCATCATCGATTGTTAGGATTGTTTATACTTCTGTGAGAAAAAAGTTTCTACTTGCAATTCAAGATTCGTCTGTCTTGGCCATCCTCGTGCTAGGTGGTGCTTTTAGAAATGCTATGGTCAGAGGATCGAGACACAGCCGAGTTTACTAGAGACAACCTCTATTTGATTCCATCTCTGACAACACACTCTCTTAGACCTATCATCTTTTCTTCAGCACTTCAAGGTAACAAAACGTTAATTTGTTTGATCTTTGTGCAAGTCTGATATGGATTTTTGGGATTGATTGAAAGAATATTTTATTGGTTTTAAAGACAAAGCATTTGGTATGATTCTGGTTATTGTGTGTGCTGTTGTTGTGTACTGCTTTTTATGACTCAATAATCCGAAAAGGTTGCTGAGAAGGACATGTTAAACCTACAAGCTATTTGGATTCACATAAAAGCTTCCACTATTAGGGTTTAGTACCCCGTAAGTTGCAAAAAATATAAATTGTTCCGTATTTTACGTGTTTTTGTGAGGGTTTAGGCTCACCTTTTAAGGTTTAGTACCCCTTAAGTTGCGAGAAATATAAATTGTTTAGTAATTTACGTGCATTTATGGCTCACCTATTAGGGTTTGGTACCCCTTAAGTTGTGATAAATATAAATAGGTATGTATTCTATGTACATTTTATGAGGGTTTAGCCTCGCCTATTAGGATTTAGTACCTTTTAATTTACTAATAAATAAATTATTGATAGATTTATATACAATATAAATTGCTAAACATGTTAGTATTTAATATCCACTATTTTAGTTCTCTTTATTTGATATAAATGTAAAAAGTAGACATATATACAACCTAAAATTTTAAGTTATATAATACAAAACTTTATTCAGAAAATGACTATTACAAATCGTAATGTCCGCGCTGCGCGCGGGTAAAAAACTAGTTTATGTTAAATCAAATTAGTATTTAAAGAAGATTCAATAAAATATTTATTGAGTAAAATATTATCAGTTTTTTTTACCGTTTAGTAATATTATCAGTTTTTTTTACTGTTTAGTATTCTTCAACAACAATAATTCAGTTATCTTCTAACTCTCAAGATATTAATTGAGGATGAAGTTTACAAAATTATTCGGGTTTTCTTCAACTTTCCAACTGCAAAAAATGCAAAAAATCCTTCAAGTCACAATTAACTCGCAATATAACTTCTATCGTATATATAGAGGCGGAGTTAGAAATAGTTTTGACCGGGATCATATTTATTTAATATAAATTAATTAAATTAATTAAATAAATTTAAAATTTAAATTATTTTTTAGTTTTTAATATAAAAATAAATATTTCCATAATATATATAATTAAAAGATTTATAACTTTTGAAAATATTTTAATAGTTTTTAGCATACATGATGTAACATATTTTTTCGAAGTACTTTAAACAAACAATCTCATTTTCATATTTTAATCTCTTTTGAATGTATATTTTTATTGAAATATATATATTCTAATATGCCAGTTAATTGATTATTTTTGAAGTTAATTTGTAATTTTTAGACACAAAAATTGAACAATTGTAATAAATAAAAACAGAAGGAAAAAAATGTAAATACTATAAATATTTTTAGAACAAACAACAATTATCATGTGAGAAGTGACAAGTAACTAATTGATTACATCGAAAGTAGATAAACTAAAATGGACATATGATAATTAAAAAATAGACATGGATCAGAATTGAACTCATCCCAAATAGGGTCAACTAAAAAAATTTAACCAATTTGCCACAAAAAAATTACATATTACATATTACATAAGATTGCAATGTTTTTTTTTATAGATTTTATAGGGTCAGTTGACACCCCTCTTTCTATAGTGGCTCCACCACTGTATATTATGTGTGTGTATATACGAGTGTGTATTCTTAATACTTGTTAAAATTATGACGTTTTGATTGAATTTTTTTTAAGATAATAAATTGCAAAATAAAGATTTGAACATTTGACCTCATGGACAAGTCTTAAAAAGAATTTCCAACTGTGCTAGGACATTTTTTTAACAAATTAAAAACACATATTTATACATATTAACATAAAAATTAAAGAATCTATTAAATCACTATTCACCACTGCCGCTTGCTTCCACTTGAAATGTATAATAGTTTTAAGGGAGTTAGAACTTATTGGAATTGAAGTTTCAGATCAATCGAGTCTCAAACCAAAAATTTTACAGAATCTTACCAAGACCAACTAATTAATTGGAAATGAACCCTTGGTAAAAAAATATGTTTGATATACCATTGGAAAGATATCGATAAGATTAACACGAAAATAGTATCGATTTTCCCAAAACTGATTTAACAAATACCGAACCGACCCAAATTGGAATCGATTTAAAATCGAAATATGTC
Organism: Pseudoturritis turrita; assembly: GCA_900406555.1. NCBI lineage: Eukaryota > Viridiplantae > Streptophyta > Magnoliopsida > Brassicales > Brassicaceae > Pseudoturritis > Pseudoturritis turrita. Next base: position 147,029 of record OVBL01000737.1, read on the forward strand.
GTAATTGAAAACTGATTTCAAGCACGTTTCCTTCATGATATCAAAAGTTCAAAACCGGTTTTAAAATGTTTCAATTCAGCTATATAACTTTGAGATCGAAAAACTTATCAATAAGATTTCGATCGACTCCGACTTCCGATTAACGAACGGTCAACAATGTTGGATTCGTGAGATCAAAGAGATTATAACACAATCATATATATGTTCTTACTGATTTCCTGCCAAACGAAAATCATCATTGGAGCTTAAGCTTCACTTCTATGGAGGATAAAGAATGAAGAATGAGATAGAGAAGGAGGTGGTAGTGACGGTGGTGGTGATAGCGGCGGTGGTGGCGTTGGTGGTGGTGGGAAGTGGCTTAGGAGATTTATTTTTATTTTTATGTTAAGACATAAATATGCGTGTTTGTAATTTTTGATAAAGAAAAAAAAACATCTTACTTCTCTAGGATTAGCATTCATGGACTTGTCTTTGAAGTCAAATGTTCAAATCTCCATTTTGCAATTTATTTTCTTAAAAAAATTAATCAAAACGATGTAGTTTTAAAAGGTGCTAAAAAAATATATGGTCTTAAACACATATATATACAGTGGAGGATCATATTACCGGTTTATTCTGATATGGATGAGATTTTTGTATTTTTCTGCAGTTGAATGGTAGATATTGTTGGGGTCAGTTTTCATCCCATCGAGATAAACTGCTGAAGATACTAAGTATGGAGAAAAAGCCTAGGCGACGAGCCAAACTTGGCTAGGCAGTGGAAGAAGCGGGCGACGAGCCAACATCTTGGCTACGCAGCAGGAAGGAGTAAGTGACGAGCCAATGATTGGCTAGGCATCAGGAAGAAGGAGTGACGAGCCAACATTTGGCTCGGCAGCAGGAAGAAGGAGTAACGAGCCAAACCTACGGCTCGGCAATAGGAGAACGGAGTGACGAGCCGACACTGGCTCGCCAGCAGGAAGAAAGTAATGACGAGCCAAAATTGGCTCGGCGACAGAGGCAAGAAAATGAGCCAAACTTGGCTCGGCAGCAGGAAAAAGAAAACGACGAGCCAACTCTTGGTTAGGCAACATGTTGGCGAACCAACATACGGTGACGAGCCAACATTTGGCTAGGCATGAAGAACTTAATGACGAGCCAACGTTTGGCTAGGAGGCGAGCCAACACTTGGCTCGGCAGCAAGGGAAAGCAATGATGAGCGAACATGTTGGCAAACCAACGAATGGTGACGAGCCAACGTGTTGGTAGACCACAATTCAATGACGAGCCAACTCTCCCTTGGCTCGGCATTGAGTGGTGATGGGTTAACATTTCTCTGGGTCGGTGTTAAGGCCAAGGTATGACGAGCCGATGACAATAACTCCTCCGGTTCGGCATCGGGAGAAGTAGTGAGACAAACGACGAGCCAACTCACCGATGACCCCGCGAAGCAACGAGCCCAATATCTTAGTGGGCCGGGGAAACGGGCCATAAGAGATTGGTGGACCAAGACAACAAGCCAAAGAAACAAGCCATATCCGAGCCAGAGAAAGGAAGTTTTCCTTATTACTTTAGGAAAAAGGCCTAGCCGACTTATTCTTGTATAAGTAAGACATGTACCCCTTTGAGAAAAAGGATCCGAAAATTGACCTAGCAAAACACTTATGACTTTACAAACAGCTTTCAAAGCATCTTGAATAAAATCTCCATCTTTGGATCTCTGTTCTTGGTTTCTTAACATAGAAGTTTGTCGAATCCCTAAATCTCTTTACAAGTTTTTGGTTGTGCGAGTTTCGACACCCATAATTTGGTGCCGTCTGAGGAGAATCTCAAACTTTCTGACACCTAAGAACCACCGAATACGAGATCTGAAGCAATGACTACTGACGGAGACCGAATCGGCGATGACGCAAGCAACACTGGCATCGATCTTCCTGGAACAAGGATCAATCCGCCGCCAGCAAACACAGAAGGAACGTCCGAAACACTGACTGAGTTGAGGAACATGATGACCACGTTGCTGAAGAAGGCTGAGGAGCAGGAAAAGCTGAATAGCTCGCTGACGGAGAGAATTGAGACACTGACAACGGAGAGACAAACCAGAAACATTTGATCCGGAGGAATTGGTTCGGCTACGAATCCACCTGTTAGCGGAATAACCAAACGGCTCGGCTTAAACCCAACATCCCTGGATTTTTCAACACCACACGATGTACCAAGAACGTTGGGAGGATTGCCACCACCGTATCCCATTAACGAGCAAACACCCGCGGCAACCAGATCAAGTATCACCGAGCCACCTCGACTGGTTCGCGGAGCAAGAGAAGCCAGCGGTGGGTGTGACCAACGCACCAACCATGGTTTGGCTGCAACAATCGTCCTTGACGAAGAGGGGCACGTGGAAGGAGACCACAATACGGAGAATCCCGCTGACGAAGGGTTTGCACCAACACTGACAGAAGCCCGAGCCAGCGAAGGCAACATCAACCTAAACCGAGCCAGGAGCTCGGCAGAAGAGGAAGAAAATCTCTTGTGGGTACGACAGACACAACACACTGACGAGCCGAGCCCAGAGAGAAGAGTTGGACAAAATCCGAGCCTCCTTGATTCGAGCCACAGCTGAGATGAAAGCCGTCCGATCCCAGGTGCACAAGGCAACCAGTAAAGTCCCGGAGATTGACCGCGTACTTGAGGAAGCACATAATACACCGTTTACAGCCCGAATTACCAAGGCAAGGATCTCCGACCCAGGAAAAATCAAAGTCCCAGTCTACAAAGGGACAACCAACCCAAAAGAACACATAACGGCGTTTATCATAGCAATGGACCGAGCCAATTTCAGAGAAAAGGAGAAAGACGCCGGTTTCTGCCTCATATTTGTGGAGCATCTAAAGGGTGCAGCCCTCCAATGGTTTTCAAGATTAGAGCGGAACTCCATTGATGATTTCCAGCAGCTGTCTGCTGCCTTCCTAAAGCATTACTCCATGTTTATGGATCGAGGAGCCTCTGATGCCGACTTATGGACATTGACTCAAGGGCCTACGGAGACGTTACGAAGCTTCATAGGAAGATTCAAAGCAGTGATGTCAAAAGTCGAAGACGTAAGTGATAAGGCCGCGGTGCTCGCTTTAAAAAGGGCTCTGTGGTATGAATCCGAATTCCGAAAAGAGATTGCTCTGAACACACCACTATCAATCCAGGATGCACTGCACCGAGCCTCGGATTTCATAGTCAACGAAGAAGAGATGAAGGTTTTGTCTCAAAAATATGGAGTCGGCAAAGCGATGAACCGTTCCTTCCAAACTCCGAACCAACTGCCTCATAAGAAGAGTATTCAAGGAAACGGATATGTACACCACGAGAAACCCAATTTCGGAGGAGCCCACAACTACCAGGTCGGAACAGGCCGAGGCAAAACACCATGGAACACCTGGACACGAAGTCAAAGTTCCTACGACGAAAAAGCTTACTGCGAGTATCATCACATGCACGGTCATTCAACTGCCAGCTGCCGAACCTTGGGAATGAAGCTTGCGGTGAAACTAGTGGCCGGAGAGCTCGGTAACGCAGTCAGCCTGAAGGACTTTGAGCAAGAAAACGAAAAGGATCAGCCGAACTAGACAAATAAAAATGATGATACCCCCAAGCGAGGAAGATGAGATGACGAGATGACGAGACGACGCAGTCAGGTTCTCAAAGAAGAATAAATATGATAATGGGTGGATCACAATACTGTTCGGACACGGTGTCCTCTATCAAAGCTTTCCAGCGGCAAGCTGATGCGAGTGTCAACTGGTCAGCACCTTCCAAACTTCCCAACGATGTTATATCGTTCGAGGAAAGGGAAACCACAGGCATCGACCGACCACATAACGACCCCCTCGTGATAGAATTGATCATAGATGATTGTAACGTCGCCCGAGTTCTGATAGACACAGGAAGCTCCGTAGATGTGATCTTCCGAAAAACTCTCAGAAGGATGAACATAGACCTAGCCAAAATCACAGCCGTGCCGAAGCCTTTAACTGGATTCTCGGGAGAAACGACCATGACCCTTGGAACAATTAAACTTCCTGTCCGAGCCAAACAGGTAACCAAGATAGTGGAGTTTACGGTTGCAGATCATCCTGCGATCTACAATGTGATCATGGGTACGCCCTGGATAAATTCGATGCGAGCCGTACCATTGACCTATCACCTCTGCATCAAATTTCCGACCGCTGGGGGAATCAAAAAAATTTGGGGAAACCAAAAAGAACCCCGCATTTGTTTCCTAGCCGAACACAAACTCAGGAACCCCGTCACAGAAACCACCACCAAGAGAAAGAAGATGAAGACTGACAGGGAACCCGAGAAGGAGTTGGCAAAACTCTTATAGCAATTACAGATCACGGAGGATCATGAGAGGAAAAGCAAACCAACTTGCGACCCCGTCGTCTCGGTGAACATCATTGGGAATCACCCGGAACGCTGTGTTGAAATAGGGGCTGAGCTGAAAGATCCCATAAGGGGAGAGCTGATTTCTTTCCTTCAGAAAAATGTAAACACCTTCGCTTGGGAAGCAGAAGACATGCCCGACATCAGCATCGATGTGACATGCCACGAGCTACACGTGGATCCAACCTTTAAACCGGTCAAACAGAAAAGCGAAAACTTGGCCCGGACAGAGCGCAAGCAGTGAACGACGAGGTGGAAAGATTACTACGCGTGGGATCAATAGTCGAAGCAAAGTACCCAGACTGGCTCGCTATCCCGGTGGTGGTTAAGAAGAAAAATGGGAAATGGCGTGTATGCGTGGACTTCACCGACCTGAACAAAGCCTGCCCAAAAGACAGCTTTCCACTACCACATATTGATCGATTGGTGGAAGCAACAGCAGGCAACAAACTCCTTTCGTTTATGGATGCTTTCTCAGGGTACAACCAAATCCTAATGAACCCAGACGATCAAAAGAAGACGGTGTTCATCACAGACCGCGGGATATATTGCTACAAAGTGATGCCGTTCGGCCTCAAAAATACCGGAGCAACTTACCAGCGATTAGTGAACCGAATGTTCGCTGGCCAACTGGGTAAGACGATGGAAGTATACATAGACGACATGCTGGTGAAGTCTTTAGAAGAAAAGGATCACGTAGCTCACCTTGATGAATTTTTCGAACGACTGAATCTACATAAGATGAAACTAAACCCAACCAAGTGCAGATTCGCAGTCACGTCCGGAGAGTTCCTTGGATATCTAGTCACCCACCATGGAATCAAAGCCAACCCAAAGTAGATTGATGCGCTCATACAAATGGGATCGCCGAGGACAAAACGTGAAGTCCAGAGGCTAACAGGACGGGTAGCCGCACTGAATCGTTTCATCTCTTGGTCAACTGATAAATGTTTGCCTTTCTACGATACATTACACGGGAACAAGAAGTTTGAATGGACAGAAAAATGCGAGCAGGCGTTTCAACAGTTGAAAGAGTACCTAGCCAGCCCTCCAGTACTTACGAAACCAGTAGAAGGCGAGCTATTATTCCTTTACACGGCCATTTCGGCCACCGCAGTGAGTGGTGTACTCATCAGGGAAGAGCGCAGCGAGCAGAAGCCAATTTTCTATGTCAGCCAAACCCTCAACGACTCTGAAACCCGGTATCCACAGATGGAAAAGCTGGCATTGTCTGTGATAATGTCCGCTCGAAAACTGAGACCATACTTCCAGTCGCATTCAATTGTGGTTTTGACTACTTTCCCTCTGCGATCCATCCTGCACAGCCCTAGCCAATCTGGGAGATTGGCAAAGTGGGCAATAGAGCTGAGCGAATATGACATCAAGTATAGGAGCAGAATCTGCACGAAGTCTCAAGTCCTCGCAGACTTTCTGATAGAGCTCCCAGAAGAAGTGATAAAATAGCCGGGTCCGAGCCCAACATGGAAGCTTCACGCGGATGGATCATCGTCAAAACAAGGATCCGGAGTAGGAATACGGTTAACCTCTCCAACAGGCGAAATCCTCGAACAGTCATTCCGCTTGGGTTTTCGCGCATCCAATAACGAAGCAGAGTATGAGGCTCTGATTGCTGGAATGAGACTTGCTCTTGGACTCAAAGTCTCGCACATCCAAGCCTACTACGATTCACAGCTGGTGGTCAACCAAGTCAGCGGCGAGTACACAGCCTGAGACGACCGAATGGAAGCTTATCTGAAGATTGTCAAAGAACTGCCTGCACAGTTCGAAGAGTTCACATTAACACGGATACCACGCGGGGAAAACACTTCGTCAGATGCACTAGCAGCACTCGCATCGACCTCTGATCCGGATTTGAAAAGGATAATACCAGTAGAATTCATCAAAAACCTAAGTATCAACCTCTCCGACACCGTGAACACAGTCACCCGCTCCCAAATAGTAACCCAGGCCAAATGTGCATCCGGGACCACCGGCGTCACCACTATGGAGGAAGACGAAAACATGACGCCACCGGCGGAAGATGAGGCAATCGAGACAGAGGAAGAAGCTAACATAGATCATATGGTCGAAGGCAAAACAGTGGCGATGGAGGAAGATCCACAACCAACTAACGAAGATTACAGATGCGATAAAGAATGGATGGGAGCAATTCGCGTATACATCATTGACGGTGAGGTACCATCAGACAAATGGGCTGCCCGAAAACTCAGAGCTCAAGCCGCTCGTTACGTTGTATTAGACGGAAACGTTTTCAAGTGGAGATTCTCATGACCGCTAATGGCATGTGTTGAAGGCATCGAAGCAAGAAACATCTTGGAAGAGGTCCATAGTGGCTCGTGTGGCAACCACTCCGGCGGAAGAGCTTTGGCAATCAAAATCAAGCGCCATGGTTACTATTGGCCGACTATGGTGAAGGACTGCGAGAAGTTCTCCGCCAGGTGCGAAAAATGCCAACGACATGGCCCAATAATTCACCAACCCACGGAGTTGCTGTCATCAATCTCAACGCCCTACCCTTTCATGCGCTGGTTAATGGATATCGTCGGGCCTCTACATAGGTCCAAACAGAAGAGGTTTCTGCTGGTTTTGACAGATTACTTCTCCAAATGGGTAGAGGCAGACTCTTACGCCAACATAAAGGACGCCCAAGTAGAACACTTCGTCTGGAAAAACATCTTATGCCGACATGGAGTTCCATACGAAATTGTCACCGACAACGGCTCACAATTTATCTCTACAAGGTTTGAATTTTTCTGCAAAAAATGGAAGATACGACTCAGCAAGTCTACACCACGCTACCCACAAGGGAATGGGCAAGCGGAAGCAGTGAACAAGACAATCTTGGACGGTCTGAAAAAACTCCTTGATGCAAAGAAGGGACGATGGGCAGATGAACTCGAAGGAGTGTTATGGTCACACCAAACCACTCCGCGGTGAGCCACCGGTGAAACACCTTTTGCTCTTGTCTACGGTACAGAATGTGTCATCCCAGCTGAGGTTCAGTTTCCCGGAGTTCGACGCAGACTTCTTTCAGGGCAGGAAGGACTGAATCACCTCATGTTACTCGACGAGCTAGATTTGGTTAACGAACAAAGAGATCAAGCACTGGTTCGGATTCAAAATTACCAACACCAACGTAAGAAGTCGCAAGTTCAAAGAAGGTGATCTGGTTCTCCGAAAAGTTTTTCAGAACACGGCAGAGACAAACGCCGGCAAACTAGGAGCAAACTGGGAAGGACCTTACAAAATCACCAAAACAGTCAGACCAGGAGTGTACGAGCTCTCAAACATGTCTGATATCCCAGTACCAAGATCTTGGAACGCAATGCACCTAAAGAGGTATTATCACTAAATCACTTTGCATGAACTACGGGACGACTTGATCCCTGAAAAGGGTACGTAGTCAGCTCGTCTTCGGACGGGTTCTGTTGTCTCCCTCCTTAAAAAAAGGGGGGGAGTGGGTATGTATACATGTATTCTCACATATCTCGCATCACTCTTCAAAGAGAATAACTTCAAACTATTTCAAACACAACTCGTGTCACTTATCGTACACGAGACACAACTTTATATCCTTCACGGATATTCTATCACCTCGTTTGTTGCTGGCCACAACAGACGGACAACCACATCCTTTATGGATTTTAACCATTATCTCTATATGGGATAAAGGTTCTCAAACACCCTCTTACGGGTATAAAAGCGCGCTATATAAATTCTGACTGGGTATATCCTGGTCTAGTATCTGAAAGGTACATCCTGGAGGATATTCTTACAAGTTTACGCTTGAGAGGGAGCCATAAGTCGAAAACTCGCAAGTCTTAACACTCAAATTAAACTCTAAAACCCAGTAAACACCCCTTGGTACACTGGTCGTGAACATCTCAGAAACATGATGCTAAACCTAAAAGGTTAGTATGAGATTTTTTCATTGTCAAAAAGAACGGGAATGTAAGTCGGAACACCGCAAACCCTAAACTGACACTAAAAGACAACCATGTTTTTTGCTAAACAAAAATGGTTCGCAATATCACATCAAAAATACTTAACGAGAAAAGACAACAAAAGATGAAAGAGGTCATGTCAGACGAACGGCAAACATTACAAGACTTAGGAATTAACAAAGGAGTTAGATAAAGCCATCTAGGCACTTGTCTTAAACAAAATATACCGAAACAAAAGAAAAGAGTTTTAAGTTAAAAGAAAATAGAGAAAAAGATCATTCAAGAGGATCTGGCTCGGAAGGCTTCTCAGCGGCAATATCAGCAATCCCAGGTGTGCCGACATTAGAACCTGCAAAATCTACAACTCCGGCTGTTGCCGCCATATTCTCTGTTGGCTCGGTTCCCAGAAGAGTGCCTGTGGAGTCTGAGAAACAGGTGAGAGCATCAGATCTTTCTTCAGCTCGGCCTCAATCTTCTCGAACTCATCCGCCGCGTCGGCCAAGTCAGCTCTGTGCATCCTCTTTCTTCAGAATCTCAAGCAGCTGAAGATTGCTGTCAACTTGGGCCAAATCAAGCTCTTTCTCCTTCGCCACTTTCAGCTCGTCAACGCTCTTCTCGATCTTAACAAGCCGCTCCTGAAACCTACCCGACATCTCTCGCCTCGCTGCCTTTTGGGCCTTTTTGACATTTGCCTCATGCAAAGCATTGACAGCTTTGAGCTGTCTCTTCAGGGACTCGATTTCAGCAGCTTTCTTCTGCTTAGAGCGATCCAACCTCATAGCCAAGTCGCCTATTTTGCCCCACTCGTCTTTACTCCTTCTCAAGAGCATCAATTCGGGCAGAAGCATCGGCCAGTTCGGCAGAGTGTTTCCCCTCCAGCTCGGCAACCTTCTCTTGAAAGAGAGTCGCATCCTTGCGGGCGTCTTCAACCCGACGCCTGTCTTTTCGTATGTCGTGTTCGAACGCTGCGACGATCTTGTTGATGGATGCGACGAACTGGTCAGTACTTAGTCATTTGTTTTTATTTCACTAAAACAAACAATCTCCAAACATACCTTAGTGCCGCGGAGCGACATATCGGCATACAAATCACCATGAGAAAGCACGTCGAGAGGTGGTAGCCTATCCCCCGAACAACGTACTTGTGAGAAGAGAGTTGCTGAGGCTGCCTCGTCATTGCATATTGGCACAGATCCCTCTTGCCTAAACAACGTCGGCAATGGCTCGGAAGAAGTTGGATCGGCAGGCTTTTGGCGCTTTCTTTTCTCCTGCTTCTCCCGAGTTCTCTCCTTGTCCGATTCGGAGCGTTTATTGGAAGTCTTTTTCTCTCCCACTCTGTGTTGAGATATCACCGAGCTAGAAGGCCTGGCCGGGACAATAGCTGAAACCACCTCCCTAGTCTCGGCTTCAAGAGTTGGAGGCTCGGCAAGTGTTTGAGGCTCTGTTCCTACTCCAATTTTGCCAACCTTTTCAGCAGTTGGCTCGGTGACTTGTTCAATTACTGTAGTTGCCTCGTTGGCTCGGCTAGCTACCTCTCTTTCTTCCTTCTCCTTCAGAGCTTGTTTATCTCGGATAGTCAGTCTTTTTCCCATGCTTTTTCTTGGAGGACTTGGCAATGAAGATTCAGACTCCGAGCTGTCAGATACTTCAGCACCAGCGAAGACAGCTCGGGCTCTTTTAACTCTTCTGAGGGAATTTTTTTTTTCCCAATGGCACTTTCTAGCGGCAAGTGTGTCCCGAAGCGTGAGCGTGTCTTCTGGATAACGTGGTAGAATCTGCCGAACTGCAAAAAACAAGGAAGAGAAAGCAGTGGTCAGCTCGCTACAAAACAAAACATTAGCAAATCTCCTGAAAAGTCTATGGCTCGCCCACCAATAGTTCCCCACTCTGCCCTGACGTAATGGATGCTCTCGGCCTCCACCGTGGCATCGTTAATAGGGACAAAGAAAAAATAGTGTCCCCAGTCACTATCCTTGCTTCGGAAGCCTTCGATAATCTTTCTTTGCTTCTTATTGGAAATATAATAGGCTCGGGAGTTTTTGATTTTTCAAAACTCAAGGAGCTGCCGAAGGTGGGAGATGCGAACAGTTACATCGCACTCATAGCTCCGAACCAGGATCCCAACTAAATGACGCATCCCACGAGGCTTAATTTGGCTCAGCGCTAACCCGTGTTTGTACAGAAAGCAGACGATCAAACCAGGGATCGGGAACCAGATTAGACAATCATAAAAGAAACACTCGTAGAGAGTGAAGTGCCCGGGCGGCGGAGAGTCAGCTCGGTCTGTCGAGGCCGGAACAATAAGATCTACGTCTTCTGAAATATTAAATCGATGCCTCAGTGCCTCCAAAGACTCAGCAGTGCATAAAGACGAACCAGGTGGATCGGGTTGTCTCTTTGGCGCTTTTTTCTTAGGTCTTCGCCTCGCCGAGGTGCTGGCCTGGTGGCCCGCAAACAATCTCTCCAAACGCACCTTTTCCGCCTCGTCGATAACGTACTCTGTTGGCTCGGCTTTGAATTCTTCAAGGACTCTCTGAATCAAAATTGCCTCGGCATCTGCCTCAGCGTCAAAAGCTTCATCAACCAAAGAAGGGACAACAATCTGCAATGGACCCAGCGGAGAACTAGGCTCGGCTGGCTCGGAAGTCTGGGGAGATAAAACCATCTTACGACCGAGCAGCGAAGCAGAATTTGCTGAGCCAATTGAATCTTCTAGCTCGGCGGTATGAGACATTAGAGTTTTTTAGCTCGGGAATACGCCTTGGCAGGGGTTATAAAAAGGTTGGCTCGGAGTCAAACTTTTACCTAGAAGGAGGTGAAGAGAACTCGGCTCGGAGAAATACTCAATATAAAGTATTTCGGCTCAGAGACAGAAAGAATCGAGGCGGCGGCGATCTGGATGATGATGGATCGGAAGATTCAAACATTCGCCGCAGAAGTATGAAGACGGGTCGGAAAACTCAAGGAGTCACCGGAAGGATTTGAAGATGGATCGGAAAATTTATAGAATCGCCGAGCCGCATCCAAAGATGGGCCGGAAAACTCAAAGAGTTGGCGGCGGAAGTAAAGAAATGGATAAAACCCTAGCCAACAACTTAAAGCAAAAAAAAAGAGAAGAAGAGAGAGAAGAGAGCTACCTGATTTTTTGGAAATGAAGAGAAGTGAGTTATGAGAAGTGAGACGGGGATCTGAATATAAAGACGCATGAAAGTACAGCGCGTGACATCACGCGGCCTCGGGAACATGCGAAAACGTTTGCGATTCCCAATAAAGTTGTAGTCGTGAACATAGATGCTTCAAGCCAACATTACTGCCGAGCCGAAAACAAATCACTTATTAGGATGGTTCGGAAGCATACCAGAAGAAGATGGCTCGGCAGAATGGCGGTCTAAGCAATACGGAAAGATGACGAGCCAAAACAGCTCGGTCGTACGAGTGCTAAGTTGCCTCGGCAACATGGCAAATGTGCCGGTTCGGCGAAACTCAAATTCATATAACAAGCCAAAGTGGCTCGGCAACGCAAGTGACAATTTGGGTCGGCATCACGTCAAGGAATTTGGCTCGGCGACATGATACTCCAACTTTTGGATCAGAAATAAAACACCTCGGTAACACTATCAGTTTGGCTCGATGACAACTTCACTACAAATCTGGCTCGGCAATCCAAAGAACGTTGATCTCGGTCCCGACTCTTCACCTCGTCACTATTACCAGTAATACTGCCGAGCTGGGGGGCTAACTGTTGGGGTCAGTTTTCACCCCATCGAGATCAACTGCTGAAGATACTAATTATGGAGAAAAAGTCTAGGCGACGAGCCAAACTTGGCTAGGTAGTGGAAGAAGCGGGCGACGAGCCAACATCTTGGCTAGGCAACAGGAAGGAGTAAGTGACGAGCCAATGATTGGCTAGGCATCATGAAGAAGGAGTGACGAGCCAACATTTGGCTCGGCAGCAGGAAGAAGGAGTGACAAGCCAAACCTACGGCTCGGCAATAGGAGAACGGAGTGACGAGCGGACACTGGCTCGGCAGCAGGAAGAAAGTAATGACGAGCCAAACTTGGCTCGGCGACAGAGGCAAGAAAACGAGCTAAACTTGGCTCGGCAGCAGGAAAAAGAAAGCGACGAGCCAACTCTTGGTTAGGCAACATGTTGGCGAACCAACATACGGTGACGAGCCAACATTTGGCTAGGCATGAAGAACTTAATGACGAGCCAACGTTTGGCTAGGAGGCGAGCCAACACTTGGCTCGGCAGCAAGGGGAAGCAATGATGAGCGAACATATTGGCAAACCAACGAACGGTGACGAGCCAACGTGTTGGCAGACCACAATTCAATGACGAGACAACTCTCCCTTAGCTCGGGATTGAGTGGTGACGGGTTAACATTTCTCTAGGTTGGTGTTAAGGCGAAGGTATGACGAGCCGATGACAATAACTCCTCCGGTTCAGCATCGGGAGAAGCAGTGAGACAAACGACGAGCCATCTCACCGATGACCCGGCGAAGCAACGAGCCCAATATCTTAGTGGGCCGGGGAAATGGGCCATAAGAGATTGGTGGACCAAGACAACAAGCCAAAGAAACAAGCCATATCCGAGCCAGAGAAAGGAAGTTTTCCTTATTACTTTAGGAAAAAGGCCTAGCCGACTTATTCTTGTATAAATAAGACATGTACCCCTTTGAGAAAAAGGATCCGAAAATTGACCTAGCAAAACACTTATGACTTTACAAACAGCTTTCAAAGCATCTTGGATAAATCTCCATCTTTGGATCTCTGTTCTTGGTTTCTTAACATAGAAGTTTGTCGAATCCCTAAATCTCTTTACAAGTTTTTGGTTGTGCGAGTTTCGACACCCACAGATATGCAAAAACAAATAAAAATAGTTGGAGAGATTTTTTTTGGTAAAAAACTCAAAATTCAGCAAACATAACCAAAAATTAATTATGCATTACATTCATCATTTGTAGTATGTATTAGCATAATGGATGAATAAATTATGATATGCAACTTTAATTTTTTCATACTTACTTAATTAGAAGTTAAAAAAAAAATAGAACTCACATATTCTCTTCTTGTTTTAATGCACCTTTTTTTTTAAGTACATTGTCTCAAAATATTATGCAAAACAAAAAATTTCATTCTGCTTCCTTACAAAAATCTTTTATACAATATTCGTTGAGAAATTCTCTACAATACCATCAAACCAAGTTTAGTGGACAAACTTAGCATAAGAGATTAAAAGTTTCTTAAATATCATTATTTAAAGGATACAAAGACTTTTTTTATCCTCATATGATAACTCAACCTAAAAAAAGAAAAGAAAATTAACAAAATTAAAAATGAAAAAAACAAAAATCGATCAAAACTTTTTTTTTCTCTTCTTCACAAAATTGTGATGACGATTTCATGTTCTTCACGAAAATTTCGAATCAATCGTGATGATTTTGTGATCGCGATCTGGATAGGCGATAGGAGATAGCTCAACCACTCCTCTTTTACCGATCTAAATCATTCCTCTGTTACCGATAGCTCAATCGCGATAGTCTATAGCTCAATCAAGCTCTCAATCACGATCTAGATTCAAAATTGAAGAGTATCTTTCATCTCTGTCACTGATCGATTTGGTATGTATTCTCCTTTTTTGATTGATTTGGGGAAAACAAAACCAGATTCTCGTTTTTGATATCCATTTGGGGAAAAAACGTTGACCTCTAACACTTGCAACTTTAGTTTATTTATGAATTTCCCCAAATATGATAACATGGATATATGTAAAGTTATCTTTGGTCTGCTTTTGCTTGCATCCTTGTGAAATTTGTTGAAGTTACCCAAATGGAGCAACAAAAATACTTCAGTTACGACTCACACCATGTCTTAGTATATAGTGATGGCTACATTGTCTTTGTTTGTGTTTTACCTCTTATACGAGATATTCTTTGTTCTCCATGAGTTAAAACTGTAATCTTCAGGTTTTCATTGTATCTATTGTGTTTGACATTACAAAACTTTAAATTTCAGCTAAGTAGCACAACTCTCTTCAAAATTTCAGCTAGATAGGAGCACGTATGACACTGTCGTCTTGAAAAAACCTTGACAAAGCTGCTTCACCAGAAATTATACACTCAATTTTTGTTTTTCCACTAACAAACATTAGGCTAAGAGAAGTTTATATAACTCCACATCACCCTAACTACATAGAAAACCCAAAGATGAAATCTTGCCTTTTTCTTTATTTCAGGCAAGTATGGTGGAGATCTATGCTACTTTTGGCGAGTGAAAATTAAATGACAAGCTCCAATGGGAATTTTTTGTAGATACAAAAAAAGATCACTTTGTGAGTTAGATGAGAACGTCACATACAAGGATTTAGTTGAAATGATTGTCGAAGACTTTGGAACTGACTGCTCAGTTAAAGAAAGAGATATTGCACTCAGCTATGGACTTCTAATAATAATGAAATTGATGTAGAAGATTCTCCATCAATTTATATGCGAAACGATCGCCAAGTAAGAAATTTCATCAAGAAGATAAAAGAAGATCTTAAACTGATTCGTTTGTGTGTATCAGTAAGTCACAAATGCAACTGATTGAATAGTGTTAAATAGCTTGCATAATTTAAGTGTGCATTCTTTGTTTATTAACTATTTAGGAAGGCTTTCCCAAATGTTTAAAAAACTTTCCTAAATAAAAAATTTCGGGAAGGATTCATAACCATTTGGGAAGGCCTTCCTAAAACGTATGTCATATTTGTTTTAGCTTTACTTACTACTCTTTCAATACTAAATTCCTTTTCATTTGATTTAGGTGAGTGACAAATGCAAAGACTTTGCTCTTGAGATTGTTGGTAGCATCATTCAATCAAAAACCATACACACTCAACAGATTTGTGATATCTTGTGCAGCGGCTATGGTAGAGGAGCACACAAGAGAGATATATGAAGAGTGATTTTTTTCCATAGTACAATTCCAAAATATATTTTGTTACTGTTTGGAAATGGTTACTTTGTTAAGGATACAATTTATTATTTTATTGATTGATTTCTGGACTACACCTAAGTGGCAAACGATTATGGAGTGAACTTGTATCTTTATCTAGTTCCATAAACTAATTCGATGAACTGTAAGTATTTTAGGAAAGCTTCCTGCATATTTAGGATATCATTCCGAATTGGGAAGGACTTCCTAAATATGTAATAATACTTCCTAAATATAAATGAAAGGTTTCTGAATTTAATAGCAACATATGTTTTGATGATATAAGCATTCCCACTTTTGATTCTGATGAATTTGAATCTTATGTGACAACACCATCATTCGTAAAACATCAATACATATATTTATAAAACAAAAATACTCAAAAGTGACGAGATCATCATACATACATTCATAAACCATCATACATACGTTCACGAGATTTCTAAAGAGGATCACTTTGTGAGGCACGGTTGTAATTGTATGCATAGCTAATGTAATGCATCATATGATTAGTAACCGTGAATAGTGTGGTTTGCAAATACTCAATTCCTGAGGCGAAAGTATCTCTTCCATAATCTTTATATAACCAAACGATGCAAACTGATTTACTATTGCTGAATGTGGCTCAGGTATAAGTTGGAATCGCGGCCGAGACATTGAAATCCTTACAGGAAATGAATCTTCTTCCATATTTGTACCTATAAAGAATAGAGAAATAAAAATGTTATTGTATTGTAGAGTTTGTATACACTTCTACAAGTTATAAGGCTTTGATTTAGAATAACTCATTGCAAAATCAAAGATCACCAATTTGTTTATAAAATAAAGCAAACTCTTTTTTCTTTACGAATTTAGGAAGACCTTCATAAATATATAGAAAACATTACTGAAAAATCAATAATCTTTCCTAAAAGTAATATAGGAAGGATTCCCACATATTTAGGAAGACCTTCCTAACTAATCAAGAAACATGAAAATTAATATAAAAGATGACAAATGACAGAATATATAGCCCTTCACTAAGCTTCCTAAACACAAGAATGCCCAACTACTATTATCGAAGACAAGAATGCCTATTTCCAAAACATATGTATATCTTGTCATCTTGAAAGAATCCTTCATAAATACCAAAATTTGTATATCTTGTTCCTAGAAAAGTGATATAGCTATTTCTCCTCATTCCAATTCCAAAGCAGAAATCTTTTAAACAAAATCTGGATTTTAACTTTGAAATATTTTAATTGCAATTGTGATTTCATACAAAAAGATTCTTAAGTTTTAAACTTTGGCAGAATTGTAGTCAGAGACTTTGAAGGAGGCAATGGCTTTTGTCAATGGGAGGATCTCGGTGAATGTGACTGTTGTCAAGACCTGCCAACAAAAGATATACAAACTCTCTTACTAGTTTGGTTCTAAGTAACAAAGTGTTTATTAATTCTCTACTACGACACTTACACTAGAATCAGTGTCGATTTTGACAAAGCGTTCTTATGCTTGTATTGTGTAGCAACATCAGTAGCATGTACTCCTCCTTTCTTCAGAGCAGTAGACTTAAGGCCCTAAACAAGAACACATACAAGAAAATAAGGCTCTCCATTCATGCAATTAACCACAGAGTTGAGCTGCTAGATTAATTTCAGACAGTCATAAGGTTTCTGAAGCCAGAATTGCCTAACAACAAAAATTCCATTAGCTAATTGATATTGTCACATATAATAATTCAATTATACAAAGAAATTGTACAATAAATCACACAGTAGAATCCTTCAGAGATAACCTTTGAAATCACAGTCAAAGCTACACCAACGTTCACCTCATTTTCACTCCTCATCAAACATCTAGTCCTTAAATAGAAGTAATTTAATCCTATACACGTCCTGTCTCGCAGATCCCTTGACAGTTATACCAGAGATCTATTCCAGAATAACTGATAAAATTGATTTTAACAAGCGGATAAGATCGATCAGACCGACAACATATACTCCTGAATGCAGCTAAATGCAAACAACATATAAATTGAGAACAATACATCTAAGCACCATCAAAATTGAAGTTGAACAAAAATTTGAGAATAGAAAAGGAATGCGTCGATATAATCCATGAGAGAATCGCCGTCTGCCATTGACGTAGTAAGCTTTCTTAGTCTCGGCCTCCGTAGAGGCAGATTAAAGTGAAATCAGTATGAACCAAAGCAACCCTAGAACTTCATTCTTTTTCATATTATCGGAGAAATAGAACGAGACAAAGAGAAAGAGGAAGAGACAGAGAGAAAGAGGAAGAGCCAGAGACAATACCAATTAGCAAGCCGGCGACGATGATTCAAGTAACCTACATCAATGATTCCGATGATGAGAATCGCCGAAGCCGCTTCTCAACAAATCGTTTTTTGCTTTCTGATTTTTCTATTTTTTTTAATTCTTAAACTAAAATAAAGGGGGTTTTAGTCATTTTGCTAATAAACTTGTGGTATTTGTGGAACTTTGAAGATGAAGTGCTAGTTTTGTCTACAAAACTTGGTTTAGTGCTATTTATGATAATTGTCCATATTTGTTTTAGTTGACACATAATAAAAAAAAACCCTATCGATAAGACCTTGAACTCCTCTTTTTTTTTCCGAGAAACCTCATGAAGATTCCCGAACTATCCCAACCCGAAGAAAAAATTCTTCAACTACCTCTTAACCATAATCATTTGACATACTCTTCTTTCACATCATTAGAAATCATAGTTGCAACATTAGATTGTTCGTTAAAGTCAACACATTTTTTCCCACTTCTAAGAGAATAAAATTTCATTTTCTTTTTTTGGATATGTATTCTTCTCAAAAAGTTAGTCTGATTGTAAAACAATGAAATCATATCAACAATATCCTAATTCAATCCCGAATTTGCGAAGAATTTGTGGGGAAATATATTTTTTAAATTTTGCGATTGATTTGCGAGGATATTTAGCAAGTAGATACACACGTTTTCAATAATTTTCAACTGCTTTTTGCAACTGAAATTTTGGTTGCAAATGGATAGCAAATTACTAGCAAAGACCTTGCAAATATTTTCTCCTAGCAAATTAGTAACAAAAGTTGGTCGCAAATGAGTAGCAAAAATGGCTGATCCTCTATAAATAGCAGCTATTTGGAGACGAAAATCATATCACAAACATCCAAATCTACTCACAAAAGGATTTTATTCCGCAAAAATACTATAAATCCGATATTTTGTGTGGAGAGGTCGATAATCGATCATGTCTTGGCATCATGAGATATACACGGTTCGGACATGGATGTACAACCGGCGCGATCCAGATACCGGTGAAGTGATGAGAGAATTTAGAGATGGTCTTGATCAATTTTTGACCCACGCGACACATTAGTCATTTGCGGGAGAGAACGGTAACAAAATTTTCTGTCCTTGTGTTAAGTGCGAGAACATTGATCATCATGATGCAAACACTGTTTGGAAGCATTTATATACGAGGGTGGGTTTTACCTAACTATTATGCCTGGTTTGCGCACGGGGAAGATTTTGTAGTTAATGTTCCAGGTAGTTCAAGTACAAGTTATCATGGCAATCAAGATGGCGCTAGTAGTTTTGATAATAACTATGATCAGCATGCTCATCATCAAGATTTTAATGAATATGGATATGGTAATAGTGATGGGAATAGGTTTCATGACATGGTTACTGATGCATTTCATGAAACTACTGCCTCGTTTAATGATAATATTTTTGAAGAACCAAACCCTAATTATACCCTAAACCGTAATTAGACCTAACACTAAGTATACCCTAAACACTAAAGATATAAATGTTCATATACTGTTACATATATGAATTTTTAAATTTCTCGAACAACATATCTACTTTTTGGTTAAACCTTAAGAGATTACGTATGTAACTATATATGCTTCATGCATGATGAATCGATTACTTTACGACCGAGTGTCGAATGAGTTATATAATTGCCCAAAACCATAAATCAAAACCCTAATAAATATTTATTGTATGTTTATATGTATGATCTATGAGTTTAAACCCTAAACCCTAAACTTTAAACCCTAAACCCTAAACCCTAAACTCTAAACCATATGTTTGATTGTTTAAGGCGCAAATGCCTCGCAAATCTGGTCAAAAATTTACTATTGGGTGAAAAATTGGTGCCCATTTGCGACGAATTTGCGACTAAACTGCGACCCTATAAAATTCTATATAAGCAGCGGAAATCTGGTTGCTTTGGCCTCACAAACTCCTCACCACTTCTCTCTCTACATGATTCTCTCTCTAAAAAACAAGGTAACTTTTTTTTAAGGGGGTGTTATTCAATGATGGATTTTAATAGAGTTTAAATCTAAGCAGAATCCACTGTTATTCAATCAATTATTTTAAATCCTACTTTAAAATATGGTGTTATTGGATATGGTATTTTTAATAAAGATTTTAAAATCTGGTGTTATTCAATAAAAGATTTTAAATCCATCATTAAAATCAACTGTTATTCAACATTAAAAGATTTTGGAAATCTTTGTTTTTTAATGGATTTGAAATGACTTGTAGATGGAGTTTAATGAACAAATGATTAGAAACAAAATCCACGGTATTCTGCAGAGATTTTAGAATCCACACACATAGACTCCATCAAAATTAAAATTTTGAAGATTTTAAAACGGATGGGATTGACTTTAAATCATTGATTCAATAACACCCCTTAAAAAATTTAAATTTTTAATATTTGTTTTAGAATGGTTAAGAATATAGATGTAGATTTGGAATAAATATTAGTTTACGTATCGAATTTTAGATATTTAGGTGGATAATATTAGTTTACGTATGGAATGTTAGTTTTAAGTTAAACATATTAGTTTTTACATTTAAATGTATTATTAATCGTTTTTTATTGTCTATATATAGAATATAAATTTTTTTAAAATTATATTGCAGATGGCTGATAATGAGTATACTGATTTTCTATCCGCCTCCGGTACACCTGTACCGCGATGTGGCGGATCTCACTCACGACACAGAGGTCTTCCTACTACATCCACTTCTCATATCCCGGAATATGTTCCGGAGACGCAGCCATTTCAGCATGCTCCACCACCGGATGAGCTGTTCGGGGTTCCAGACTTCCAGCATATGACGCTGGAGCAGCTTCTCGTTAGTCCTGCACGAGGTGATGAGGAAGAAGAGGGAAGCCGCTACTGCAGGTGCAGGGACATCCCGCGATGTTCCCTCGGATTATGAAGATATCGAATAGCTAGATTTTATTTTATTTTATTTTCGTTCTAAAAAAACTCGGTTTGATGTATAATATTAATTAAATTTTTATTTACGAAAAATAAAAAAAATTGATTTTTAATAAATAAATTAAATATTTTATTTTTTTATTTATTTACGAAAAATTTAAAAAATTGATTTTTATTAAATTAAAATACCTTTTGGCAAGGCATTTGCGGCTTAAAAAAACCACGCAAAGGCCTCGCAAAAAATACTTTGGTCGAAAAATAGCCGCAAAAAAATCCACACAAACGCCTCGCAAAAGTACTTCCTCGCAAATTGGTCGCAAATCATATCCAGGCAAATGCCTCACAAAAGTACTTCCTCGCAAATTGGTCGAAAATAATATCCCCGCAATTGCTTCGCAAAACATATTCCTCGCAAATCCCTCGCAAAATATCTGCGACGAGTTTTATTTTCTCGCAAATTTGCGACGCTTTTGCGGGGATTTTACATTTGCGGCCAGCTAGTTGCGACGATACCAAATTCCTCGCAAATGCCTCGCAATATACCATTTGCGACCAAAATAGGAGTCGGAAAAAGGCCTGTATTCTTGTAGTGTTTACTCTTCAAAGGGTAGATAAAGCGTGAGCTAGACACTTTGGTTATTATTCTCCAAGCTCCGCTTCTTCGTCTTCTCCTAGCAGTACGAGGAGAGCCATGGGAAAGTGATCGTCAGTTTGTGAAAGGATGGAAGCTGAAGCCCACGCCATGACTGAAATTTCCGTTGAGCAGCTGAGTGATGCCCTTGCTTTTCCCTCGGGCGCTTCATCGGTAGAGTCGTCCATGTTAGTTCCGTCCGTTCCCAATGCGAGAGAGATTATGTTGGGTCTTAGGCGATTGGATTCGTCTCTGGTTCGCCGCATAAATGGTAAGGCTGTGGCCACGAGTGAGGACGCCGATCAGGTGAAGCCAGCTCGGAGGCGTGTCGTGACAAAGGCTGACAAAGGGAAAGGTCTTCCTAAGGATGATGTTCCTAAACACAAGAGGCGTAATGTTCCAGTTCGCGATACTGCCGAGCACGAACCGCCTTCGGAGTCCGTATCTTTGCCCTTTGCTTCTGAGATGGTTTGTGATGATGCATCAGCATCGGCTTCTCTTTTCTCGAAAATTCTTTCTACGGGGGATTGTTTCCTCCCTCCCGATACTCTGTCTTGGATCCAATCGTATGCCAACATGTCTCTTTGTGGTACTAAGGTACTTCACGTCGACTTTTCTTTTCTCCTACTTTGTTAAAAACGTGATATCTAACCTTTTCTTTTCGTTCAGTTTCTGGCTTCCATTAACAAAATGGCATTTGGCTATGAGGCGGATGCCCGAAAGAACACGAGGAGAGTCGAGCATGCACGGAAAGCGTCCAAAGAGCTTCAAACCAAGCTGGACGAAGCTGAGCGCGAGCGCGATGCCACGACGGAGAGAGCGTTGAAACAGAAAGAACACTTGGAGGCTGAGGTGGAACTTCACAAGGAGAGGCGTGGCCGAGCCGACAATAGGATTTTTTACTTAGAGTCTTCTCGGGTTCGGCAGGAGGCTCAAGTTGCCGAGCTTCAACGGATGCTTAGTTCGGAGAAGGCTATGACCGACAAAAAGGTGGAGCAAGCCGAGGAAACGGCAATGCAAAGACTGGCAAAGAAGTTCCAGGCCAAGGTTGACCGAGCCAAGGAGAAGATTAAGAGCTTGGGGGTCGTCGAAAAATAACGTGGTCGATCTCGCCCAAGTCGACGGTAACCTTGAACTCCTTGCGCTGCTCCGTGGTAACGAACCACCCTCGTTGGAGGCCGAAGTTGAGAACCTCCATGGATGGAAAGCTAAGTACAATGGTACTGATGATGAGTTTGACAGGTTGGTTACCGAATTGGGCGACGACTTGGTGGTTTCGCCGATTTCTGAGGATTCGGCCAATGCTATGCTGGATAACGAGTCCGTTGAAGTGTTAGCAGCGAATGTCGGGGTTCGCGCCTTCTCTGGATCCAATGGGGGTAATCCTGGTTTGACTTTGCTTTGTTTGAAAGAAGCTTCCAAATCTAGGACGACAACCGAATCCTCCGATGATGATGACAAAGTGTCTTCAAAGGGTAAGATTGCTGATGATGGGGATTGTTGAACCCGTTACTGAGGATACGCCAAAGACTGTGGCTTGATTTATTCCATTCTATGATGTTGTGCATGACTTTGTTGGAATACGGTGCCTGGACTGCTTTATCCATATCAACTTGTTATGTTTGCCTTGTGGCTTTTGTTTTTGTTGTGTTGTTTCTTTGTTTCCTAAATTCGTTGCCGAATGCTTTTTATCCAAAGAGGATCGATTTGTTTCACTACATCTTGTGTTAATGTCAATGCCAATGATTCGTTTGTTGGGTTTAAGATGATCATTCCGACTCAAGGATATGTTAATGAAAACATATCCGCTCCGATAATGAGCATAGGTGTTTCGACCAAAGATTTGTTTGTTGGGTTTTCAGATGAACATTTTGGTGTGCGGATAAGCTACCGTAAGCATATCCGCTTCGACAATGGACACATAGTACTGTTGCGACCAACGATTCATTTGCTGGGTTTAGCATGAACATTTCGGTTTACGGATACGCTACCGTAAGCATATCTGCTCCGACAATGGACATGTAGTACTTTATGACCAATGAATTGGTTGTTGGATTTAGGATAAACATTTCGGTTTATGGATACGCTATCATAAGTATATCCGCTCTGACAATGGACATAGATATTTATATAGCGCTCGCTTTTAATCCGCTAGGATGTAATAGTGAGATCCATAAAGGATGTAGTAGTTCATTGATGTGGCCAGCAACAATGAGAGTGAGATGAGGTGCCTGTTTAGTTAAAACTTCGAGTAATCCATGAAGGATGCGAATGGAATGCCTGTTTTTGTTAAGGCTTTTAGTAATCCGTGAAGGATGTGATATGATGACCTTACCTTTGAAAAGCTTGTATTAAATAGACGTAAAGCCTATTATAACAGTGGGAGTATACGAGTATACGTACCCACTCTCCCCTTTTTTTAAAGAGGGGGGCAGCTGAAACCCATCCAAAGACGGGCTGCCTATGTACCCTTTGCAGGGATCAAGCCGCCCCATAGTTAATGTGAAGTATCCTAAGGATAATACTTCTTGAGATGCATTGTGTTCCACGATCTTGGTATTGGAACGTCAGACATGTTGGCGAGTGCGTATACTCTGGGTCGGACTACTTTTGTGATTTTGTAAGGTTCTTCCCAATTAGCTCCAAGTTTGCCGGCATTCCGTTTGGCGGTATTCTGAAAAACCTTCCGTAGGACTAAGTCTCCTTCGTAGAACTGTCGATTTCGCACGTGAGAGTTGTAGTACTTTGCGGCTGCGTACTGGTAATTCTGAATTTGGATCAAAGCTTGATCCTGCCTTTCGTTGATCAAATCCAACTCGTCGAGCATCAATAAATGATTGAGCCCCTCATGTTCTGGTAGTAGTCTTCGGCGGACTCCTGTAAAATGTATCTCCGGTGGAATGACGCATTCTATTCCGTATACGAGAGCGAATGGAGTTTCGTTGGTTGCTCGTCGTGGTGTTGTCCTATGAGACCATAATACTCCTTCCAGTTCATCAGTCCACCGTCCTTTCTTTTCGTCAAGAAGCTTTCTGCGAGAAGTGGAAGATCCGACTAAGCAAATCCACCCCAAGATACCCACAAGGAAACGACCAGGCAGAAGCAGTAAACAAGACAATCACCGAACTGCGAACCATTATCGGTGACGATTTCGTATGGGACTCCATGTCGGCATATGATATTCCTCCATATAAAACTTTTGACTTGTGCGTCCTTGATAGTGGCATACGAATCTGCCTCCACCCACTTCAAAAAATAGTCCGTCAATACCAGTAAAAATCATTTCTGCTTGGAATGATGCAAAGGTCCGACAATGTCCATGGACCATCGCATGAACGGATAAGGTGACGAAATTAAGGAAAGCATCTCGGTTGGCTGATGAATCATTGGTGCATGATGCTGACACTTCTCACATCTAGCGGAGAACTTCTCGCAATCCTATATCATACTTGGCCAATAATAACCGTGTCGTTTGATTTTTATTGCCAAAGCTCGTCCTCCTGAGTGGTTTACCACATGATCCGCTATGGACTTCCTCAATGATTGCTCTTGCCTCCTTTTTTTCAATGCAGGCGAGTAATGGTCCCGGGAATCTCCATTTGAAAACATTCCCATCAAGCAAGATGTAACAAGCAGCTTGTGCCCGAAGCTTACGAGCCGCCGATTTGTCAAAAGGTAAGATTCCATCGCAGATGTATCCTCGGATGTCATTAAGCCATCCTTTATCGCAGCCGTATCTCATTTCCGTACACGCTTCGTCCATCTCGACAGCCTCAGTTTCGTGACGTGGGTTGACATCGTGAGAGAGGGGAATTGAATCTTCATCCATGGCCGTCGCTTCTTCTTCAACATTTGCAGGATTTTCGTCCCTGTTGACTGCGTCTGTTTCCGTTTGAGATTCGGGTCCTTGGTCTGCCATGTATGTCTCATCTTGGACCATTGAGTCGTTGGTTATGGCTTCCTGTTCTTCGGTGTCGTCCTCAGCGATGTCCGATGCATTGACATTCTCCCTGGCGGCTTGAGATCGAGTTACTACACTCATTTTTTCCGAAAGAGTGATACTCGGGTATTCGATAAATTCCACCGGGATAATCTACTTGAAGTCTGGATCGGAAGTGGATGTGAGAGCTGCCAGTGCATCAGCCGAAGTGCTTTCTCCTCGTGGAATACGTGTGAGCGTGAATTCTTTGAACTGCGCAACCAGGTCTTTGACAACCTTTAGATATGCTTCCATACGATCATCTTTAGCTGCGTATTCTCCGCTGAATTGGTTCGCGACTAACTGTGAATCGCAGAACGCGCGAATGCAGTCAATCTTGAGTCCTTGTGCGAGCTTTATTCTGGAAATGAGGGCTTTGTACTCTGCTTCATTGTTGGAGGCACAAAAGCCTAGGCGAAAAGATTGTTCAAGTATCTCGCCCATCGGTGATGTCAGACGTATCCCAACTCCTGAGCCATTTTTGGATGACGAGCCGTCAATGTGGAGTTGCCAAGTCGAACTCGGGTTTCCTTCAGCGAGGCTCTCCTCCAGAAGTTCGATCAAAAATTCGGCTAGCACTTACGATTTCGTGCAAGTCCGTCCGCGATACTCGATGTCGTACTCACTGAGCTCGATAGCCCACTTGGCCAATCTCCCGGATTGACTTGGGCTGTGCAAAACAGATCGTAGGGGGAAAGTACTAAGGACCACAATTGAGTGTGATTGGAAGTATGGTCTTAGTTTTCTGGCAGACATGACAACTGACAAAGCTAACTTCTCCATGTGCGGGTATCTTGTCTCTGCGTCGGTGAGAGTCTTGCTGACGTAAAAAATTGGTTTTTGCTCTCCCCGTTCGTCCCAAACGAGCACTCCACTTACTACAATGGCGGAGATTACAGTGTACAAGAAGAGTGGCTCTCCCTCAACTAGCTTTGCAAGCACCGGCGGATTAGCGAGGTATTTCTTCAAATGCTGGAAGACTTCTTCGCACTTCTCCGTCCATTCGAACTTCTTGTTTCCTCGTAAATTATCGTAGAAGGATAAGCATTTATCGGTGGACCGCGAAATAAATCCGTTGAGTGCAGCTACCCTCCCAGTCAGTCTTTGCACTCCACGTTTTGCCTTCGGTGAAGCCATCTGGATAAGCATGCCAATCTGCTTGGGATTTGCTTCGATACCTCGATGAGTAACTAAGTAACCAAGAAACTCTCCGGATGTGACTGCGAATCTACACTTTGTCGGGTTCAGTTTCATGTTGTGTGAGTTGAGATGTTCGAAACACTCCTCCAAATGTGCTACGTGATCCTTCGCTTCCAGCGATTTCACCAGCATGTCATCTATGTAAACTTCCATCGTCTTTCCGAGTTGATTTGCAAACATTTTATTCACCAGACGCTGGTACGTAGCTCCGGCATTTTTGAGACCGAAAGGCATCACCTTGTAGCAATATATTCCACGATCTGTAATGAAGGTTGTCTTCTCACGATCACCGGGATTCATCAGAATCTGATTGTATCCAGAAAACGCATCCATGAATTATAGGAGCTTGTTGCCTGCCGTTGCTTCGACTAGTCGATCAATGTGCGGTAGCGGAAAGCTGTCTTTCGGGCATGCCTTGTTTAAGTCGGTAAAATCTACACACACCCGCCATTTTCCGTTTTTCTTTTTGACTACAACATGATTCACCAGCCAATCCCGGTACTTGACTTCTATTATCGAACCGACTCGTAAGAGTCTTTCAACTTCGTCGTTCACTACTTTCGCTCTGTCGGGACCCAACTTCCTCCGTTTTTGCTTTACTGGCTTGAAGGTTGGGTCGACATTCAACTCATGACTGGTTACGCCGATATCAATTCTGGACATATCCTCTGCTGCCCATGCGAAAGTGTCCACATTTTCGTTTAATAACGAAACCAGCTCTTCCTTGATTTTTTCGTTGAGGCCGAATCCAATCTCTACGCATCGTTCAGGGTGTTCATCGTCAATACAAACTGATTTTACGAGGTCGCAAGTCAGTTTGGCCGCTTCTTCTTCGCGATCCTCCGTAATCTGTAATTGTTATAAGAGTTTGGAGAGTTCTTTAACTGTTTCTCTGCCCGTCTTCATCTTCTTGCATTCTGACTTGGCTATCGGATCGATGATAGGGTTCCTGAGTTTGTGTACAACTAGGAAACATACGTGGGCTCCTTCTGACTTCCCAAAATTGTTTTGACTCTGCTCGGTGTTGGGAACTTTACGCAGAGATGGTAGGTCGAGGCTACGGCGCGCATTAAATTTAACCAAGGTGTTCTGATGATGACGTTATAGATTGCTGGGTGATCGGCTACAGAAAACTTGACGAACTTGACGACTCCCCCAGCTTGTGCAGGTAGTTTGATCGTCCCAATTGTCATCGTTGTTTCTCCGGAGAATCCAGTCAACGGTTTTGGGGTAGCCACTATGTCGGACAGATTGATGTCCATTCTTTTGAGAGTTTCTTTGAAGATTATGTGCACTGTGCTGCCCGTATCAACCAACACACGGGCTACATCATAACCACTGATGATCAATTCGATCACGAGAGGATCGTCATGCGGTTTATCGATTGCGGCTATTTTTCTTTCTTCGAATGAGATTACATTGTCTGGAAACTTGGAAGGTGCGGACCAGTTAACGCTAACATCGGCTTGCCGTTGAAAAACTTTAATCGACGAGATGGTATCTGAGCAATAGTGAGATCCACCGATTATCATGTTGATCCGTCTCCTTGGTCCAGATTGTGGGGCTTCGTCATTTTGCCTCCCTCGTTTAGGAAGATCTTCATTCACCTGCTCGGGGCGATTTGTGTTGGTATTTATGTCGAAGTCCTTGAGGCTAATATCACCTTTGAGTTTGCCAGCTGCCAGTTTTGCAGCGAGTTTTAGGCCCAGAATACGATAATTTGCAGTCGAATGTCCGAAGATATGGTGATGTTCGCAATAAGCCGTTTCATCGTAAGTCCCTTGGCCCTTGGTCCACGTGCTACTCCATGTACCTCTTCCTCGGCCTTGGCCTCGTCCTAGCCCGTATCTTGACGAGTCAACCTGGTAATTATGGGCTCCTTTGAAACCTCCTTCGTACTGGATGTATCCATAACCTTGGTTGCCCTTTATGCTATTTGGTGGGTTCGGAGCAGAGGGAGGATAGTTCGTAGACTTCGCCTTTCCGTGCTTCTGGACTAGGATCTTCACTTCTTCTTTGTTGGAGGCAAAGTTCGTTGCTCAATGCAATGCATCATGGATCGTGGTTGGAGCGTTGAGCGCAATCTCCTTTTGGAAGTCTGAGTCGAACCACATGGCTTTATTCAATGCTTGCAATGCAGCCTCGTCACTTATCCCTTCTACTTTCGACAGTACCGACTTGAACCGTTCGATGAAAGTTCGTAACATTTCGTTTTGTCCTTGCCCCATGGTCCATAGATCCGCATCGGATGTTCGATGCTCCATGAATATAGCATAATGCTTGAGGAATGCTGATGACAGCTCATTGAAATTGTCGATCGAATTTCTTCCCAGCCTAGAGAACCATTGGAGAGCTGGTCCTTTAAGGTGCTCAACGAACAAAAGATATTTCCCAGCATCTTCTTCGCCTTCTCTGAAGTTTGGTCGTCCCATTGCTATCGCGAAAGCTGTCAAGTGTTCCTTTGGATCGGCCTTTCTTTCGTAAACCGGTATCTTCATCTTCCCCGGGTCGGAAACCTTTGCCTTCGTAATTCGAGTTGTGAATGGGGTGTTCTGTGCTTCTTCAAGCACTCGATCAAGTTCAGGAGCCTTGCTTGTAGCCCTATGCATCGAGATTGAATAAATATCATCTCAGCGGCAGCTCGCTCCATACCGGCTCGAATTTCAGCCATCTGCTCCTTCTGAGCTCGGATTACTGCTTTTCGCTCTTCTTCGATCTGGGCTCATTGGGCCTAGAGGATGTTCTCCTCTTCCTTGGTAAGGTCTTGATCATGGCCTAGGTTGGTATCGCTTCGTTCGACTCGAGTTTGGGTTGCACCTACGAGTTCGTCTTCGCGGGGATTTTTCAAGTCGTGTTCACCCTCTGGGCTTTCCTCCATGTCAATCACCGGGTTCGTTCCGTCCGTAGTTTGCGTGTCTGTTTCTTGCGCTGCCGCATTAAGTTCGGCGGTTGCGGTTGATTGGTTTAGCGGAGATAATCCGCCTTGGGTTCTCGGTGCATGGTGAGGCATTGAGAAATCGAGGGATGTTGGATTGAGAAGTCAAAGGGGGTGCCTTATTAGGTCAACTCATGAACCCCTACCTCGGGCTGGCTCACCATCGCGAGGACTTCCAGCTTTTCGGTCATCGTTATGTTCAGCTTATCCTGCTCCTCCGCCTTTTTGAGAAGTGGTTCTAGCATCGTTTTCATCTGAGTCAGGACCTCCGGACTCGTCTCCAAAGCTGCAAGCGCTGGTGCATCTTTCGCTCCGGATCCGTCGGCCCCGGTGTCCTACGGGTCGTCAGTTCATCTTTCTCCATCGCCAGTCATCTTCTTCGGATCGTTCGTACGGTGGTTCCCTGGTGTAAGAAATTTTCGAACCCCCTCCTTCTAGCGCCAACCTGTGGGAGTCGAAATCAACACAATTAGATTTGTCGAAGGTTTGTAATGAGGGGTGAAATTTCTGCGTATGAACCACGAAAGCAAAGATCCAAAGATGGTATTTTATTAAGCTGTTTCAAAAAACTTTTCGTACAAGACTTTGAGAGAAAAAAATCTAGGATTTTGCTAAGTAAATTGCGGATCCTTTTTTCAAGAGATGTACATAGACATATATACTAGTTTGAGTCGGCCAGGTCAATCCCAAAGGGATAAGGAAAACTTCATAATCCTTCAGGATTTCCGTTTAGCCGAGTCAGCTTGGCTTCATGGGCCTTTGTATTGTTATAGGCCGAAGATGGGCTTGTTGACGTTGTATAGAAATGATTTCGGCCAAACTGTCTTCGTATAGAAATGACTTCGGCCAAACTGTCTCCGTATAGAAATGACTTCGGCCAAACTGTCTTTGTATGGAAATGACTTCGGCCGCATCGTCTTCTGGCTTCGTATAGAAATGACTTCGGCCAAACTGTCTTCGTATGGAAATGACTTCGGCCAGGATTGGCTTCGGCCATGACTTATCTTCGGCCGAAGTGGAGCTGCGGCCGAAGTGGCACTACGGCCGAAGTGGAGCTGCGGCCGAAGTGAGGTTGCGGCCGAAGTGAGGCTGCGGCCAAAGTGAGGCTGCGGCCGAAGTGGAGTTGCGGCCGAAGTAGATTCGTATCACGGCCGAAGCGAGCTCGTATCGTGCCTAAGTGGATTCGTATCACGGCCAAAGTGAGCTCGTATCGTGCCAAAGTGGACTCGTATCACGGCCGAAGCGATCTCGTATCGTGCCTAAGTGGATTCGTATCACGGCCGAAGTGAGCTCGTATCGTGCTGAAGTGGAGCTGCGGCCGAAGTGGAGCTGCGGCCGAAGTGGAGCTGCGACCGAAGTGGATTCGTATCACGGCCGAAGCGAGCTCGTATCGTGCCTAAGTGGATTTGTATCACAGTCGAAGTGAGCTCGTACCGTGCCGAAGCGGACTCGTATCACGGCCGAAACGAGCTCGTATCATGCATAAATGGATTTGTATCACGACCGAAGTGAGCTCGTATCGTGCCTAAGTGGATTCGTATCACGGCCGAACTGAGCTCGTATCGTGTCTAAGTGGATTCATATCACGGCCGAAGTGATCTCGTATCTTGCCGAAGTGGATTCGTATCACGGTCGAACTCGTATCGTGCCGAAGTGGACTCGTATAGAAACGACTTAGACCACGACTTCGGCCTTGTCCGATTCCTCGTATTTCCATACTTAACCATTTTCCCATTGATCACAACTGAGTGGATTTTGACCCGAACAATATACAAACACCAAAGTCACTGAGTTTATCAAACTAAACCACATTGTTATGATTCCTCTTTATATCTATCTGTATTGATCAAAAGACTGATTAAGCTCTTGAAATTGATTTTAAAAGAAAGAAATGAGTTCGAGAGATATCAAAGACCTCACATCCACCTTCGTGCTTTATCAAGCACATATTTTGCTAGCTTGTCGAAGCTTGACCTTCGACAAAAATCCCATCACCTGTTTTTATTTAAATAATTAACACATAGAACAACGAACTGTTTCCAAGAAAAAAGGTGGATAACAAAGGGTTACCTGATTATACTTCTTAATGGCCCCACTATTGGCAATAAGCTCAAGCGGCCATGGCACCTTAGAAATAAAATTATCCAGATCTTTAAATTCACTTAATTGTAGCCAATACGCTTAACGAAAAAAATGTGTTTCTCTAGACCTTTATGTGAATTTGAAAGAATCGAGGCAATCTATCCCGAAGTTGTTAATGCGGCTTTTTCAAGTCGAAGAAACGGGTATTGCATCACCCTTATCATCTTTGTCTTTGTCTAAACAACCTTCTCTGGAAATAGAAACCACCAATGAATCAGGACTGCTTAATAGCATGGCATCAGCTGAATTTCTAATTGATTCATAGACAACCATTATAGTTTGGAATTCAGTTGTTCTGTATATAAACGGGAAAGAACAGAGATACATAAGCAAAAAATTAACAGACAATTTTTTTTGAAGTGATAATAACTATAAAGATAGAACATTATCTCTAGAAAGAAGTTCACCAAATCTGGTTACCTGAAGGATTATGTTCAACTCAAAATTATCATTTGATGCCTCTCCCTTGATTAGCCTATTGAATATGACAGTCGGAAAATGCTGTAGAAGGTCCCCTGAAACATTTGGATGAGTTCTTTAGAGTCTAGACATGACCCTATTTTCGAAGAAGTTGAAGCACATAAAACATATCAGACCCTAATAAGTAAATGGCACACAACACTGCAAGTTCGTGCATCAATTTCCAGTCATCCATTAGTTTTGACAAAATCACTTTGCCAATGTAGTCCACCTACAATGCGCACAAGATTCAGAAGGTAACAAAATCATGCATGCCATAGGAACAAGCAGCAATGCCGAAGCTTACATCATTATACATGCCTCCTGATGTAGATTGTGAAGCATTCCTGCATTATTACAACAGGAAGTGGAGTATCCCTAGGTTTTCTGTCTTTAGCATCCAGCTGAGAACTCTTGAAGGAAGTGTACTATTCTTTTGGCAAGGTAAGAATTCTGACATATGGAGCTCTGGCTTCTTCTTTTTTTTATCACAAAAATTTTCAAAATAAGCTAACAGAAACTATTACACATGGAGACATAAAATGATCATATCATCAGTATCAAAGTACCTAGAATGAGGGAAGCAAAGTGGGAAAAGGAAACAATTATTGTAGAATTTTGGTGTCATCCTGAGAAGAAAGATATTAAGATCTACCAAATTGGAATCCAAATTTGTAGTTTGTTCTACTCAATCCAGCATCTGCCACGCCAGATCCCTCAAAAACAGCACTCAACAAACTCTCATAATTTAGAGAGGGAAGACAATAGTTCTGAGATAAGTTCAAGACATCCCAAGTATTTTTGTTCCTCTCAAGATCCATTTTAGATACTGAAACAACAAGATTTTCATGATAGAATAACCCCTGCAACAACTTTTCAGCAGCGAGACCAATTTTTCGTCCTTAACACCATAACATTATGTGCACTCTGGTATTCTGATTTGGCTTTCATAGATATTTTATCTTGCACAGCACCGACCAACAACTTATACCACACTCTCTCTGAGCACACGAGAACGGAAAGATCTTTATCACCCGTTTCATTTATCAGCTCGCCACTTATATATGATGCTAAAGTTGAAGAAATCTCCCACTCATCTGCCTCATCTTTTCCACAGATATCTAGAGACATGATCACCATGGCCTATAAGGCCAATGAGTGTTCGACAAAAGACTTCAGACAAGGATAAGTTTGCAGTGCTCTTTTTAGCCCAGAGTATACAACAACCAGAATTTCCATAACAATTTCTCGCCCATGGAACTGAATCTTTCCAGAATTTTGTGAAGACATGGAAGGAATTTGCTGCATCAGATGGCGTGACTTCCAGCAGAAACAATAGACTTACAAATGTCTTTTATGAATAATGGACATAACACACGAGTATTCTGCTCTTTATCTTTGTCAGAAATTAAAGACGAGTTGGAGTCATTTCCACTCATTTTTTTCTTGTCATTTTGTGAAGTTGCATTTGATTTTGGGCTGGGCACCTTCGTCAACAGATAGCTTTTCTCCCAAAACTCTGCATCATTAACAGAGACCGACTGGTTGGCTATAAAAAATAACTGCAGAGAACAAAAGTTAATCTTCACCTCAACCAAATATTTCATCATTATCAAACTTTCAATTTGCTAGCCTTTGTACAAAATACTAGATATTGAAGCATAAATTGCTAGAAAAAAAATCCGTTGAACACCCATGCCCCGTAAACATAATTCCAAGAACAATTACCTCTTCGAAAGGATCATCAAGTGTTCCTTCAAACAACCATGAATCCAAACCCTTTACATATGGCAATAAACTTCCAGCAAAGAGTTGCAGGAGCATGTGAAATCCGTCCACCTGGTTCAAAAATTCATCATTATTCCAATTAGGGTTGTGGCCATATGTAGTTTATTGACCAACAAGAAAGAAAAAAACACAAAAACTCGTGAAAAAACGGCCACAACCTCACCACCTTGTACAAGACATACTTCATCCAGCCTCTTGTAAAGGTAATCAAGAACATGGACAACAATTTCAGCTGTCGAACTAGTTGAACTTGACTCGAAATACGCATGAGGGATTGCACCTCAGACAAAAAGATATCCAGCACCTGAACACAGACTAGCAAATGGAAAGAAAAGAAGAGAAAGAATGAGATTAAATATAAACGCGAGCACAAAGTTCTCTCTTCAGCTGAGAAATAGAGTCCGATAAATAAAAAACATATAGGCTACACACCTAGATAAAGCCAGTTAATCCCAAGAGGGTTGGAGTGATAGTGACATTAGAATTATTGATCTTCACTTCCTCGTTCAAATCAATATCTCTGAGTCTCTGTTCCAATGCCAATTGTATATCAGTCTCAGCAAACAAATGTTCAAGAAAAGCAAAAAAAAATATAAGAAAGTTGTGGATGCTTACCTCAAGCCACGCAGAGATAGAGTTAGCAAATGCCATTAAGGTAGGAGGAGACCATAGAGAAGTATTTATACCAGCAAGGATACACTCAACAAGCTTTAAACAAGTTGCGGCATACAAAAAACCAGCGACAAGGGCATGAAGGCTTGATTGAGACAAATGAGAGACGGGTATCTAAGTTTTAGCTCGGAAGATCTGTCCATTTTGGTCCCAGAAAATGAAGGGACTAGACAGACCTTTGTAAAGCTTTTAAGAGACAAGAAACTGAAGAATAGTGTTCGTGACATTACCAAATCTAATTCATTCACGCTCACTGAGGAAATGGCCATTTCTAAGTGTGTCCAAACTCTACGACTGCACATCGGCACCGAAATCAGGGCTTCTAAGCCAACGCGATTAACTCGAAGCAATGAATCCATAACTGGGTTTCGCTACCTAAATAGAATGATTTTTTGTAATGCTCTTCTTGGCTCAAAGAAAGTCTGAAACACTTTCGTTATAACGAGAGTTTATTTGTTATTTATTTTTAAATACAGAAATGAGGAAATTATCGTAAACCAGGCGAAACTAACTTAATTACAGATCTAACAAGGCGATATCCACCAGTGTTATGACCCAATCAGATCCAATCCAGATAAAAACCAAAGTGAATAAAAATCAGGTAAATCCCCAAATTAACCAAACTCTACCCAAGTTCGATTTCAAATTCGATTTTTCTCTATCGGTTTCTGCCTCTAGCCCTCTCGATTCTCCCTCGTGATTTCGAAACCGTTCAAACAACAGGATAACTAGGGAAACTAGTTAGGATTCGGATCGAAATCTCTTTGGCAATGGTGAAGACAATGTGGAGGAAGGGCAAGGGAAAGAAGAAGAAGAATTCGGAGAAGGCCGAAGAAGAAGGTCCTCCACGGATAGTTTCACTTGACCGAGTTCCACCGGTAGTAGAAGATAAGGCCAAAGAAGAAGCAAGTGTGGTAGAAGATAATGCCGAAGAAGAGGAAGAAACTATGGTAGAAGATAAGGCCGTAGAAGAAGTAGAAGATGGAGTTTATGGGAATGGAGAGGAAAAAGAAGATGACAGTGTAGAGGAAGAAGATCGCGACGAAGAAGAAAAAAAAGAAGACGATGGCGACGAAGATGAAGAAGAAGAAGAAGAAGATGACGAT
This sequence comes from Pseudoturritis turrita, assembly GCA_900406555.1. Classification (NCBI taxonomy): domain Eukaryota; kingdom Viridiplantae; phylum Streptophyta; class Magnoliopsida; order Brassicales; family Brassicaceae; genus Pseudoturritis; species Pseudoturritis turrita. The sequence goes on from OVBL01000737.1 coordinate 182,537, forward strand.
GGAGAGGAAGAGAAAGATTACAGTGAAGCGGAAGAAGACGAAGAAGAAGAAGATGAAGAAGGAACCCGTCATGAGTCGCAATCAACTAGGATTGCGGAATCCGTTGCAATTGTATGTACATCGAATCAATGTTCTATTTGGTATAACTTGGTAAAACGGTTATGTTTTTATGAGTTTGAAGTAGAAAATAAAACTAGGTAATACTGTCAATATGCTGTATTTGAATTGTAGGATACGGAGGAAGAAACCGAACCAATGCAACCTTTAGAGATGTGGTTCCCTAACAGTGAGTATGGGAAGTCAATGAAATTTGGAACTAAGTGTTATGTTGAGAAGGCAGTGGCGACATTAGAGGGGATACTTGAACCTGAGGAGTTGGAATGGTTCTATCAACACCCGCAGTTTTGTCACTTCTTCCACATGCCAAAGGACAAAAACTACAAAATGATGGGCATGTGGATGCTCCTTCCACTACAAGAAAAAGGAGTTATTGTGACTAAATTTTGATACGAAAATTATTCGTCACAAATCTGTGACATTTTTGACACTAAATCGTAACCAAAATTTTATGTCACAAACTAGTAGCGGTTTCGTCACAATATTGTCACGATCTTAGTCATAGCTGATTTTTGTCACAATTGGTGACAAAATTGTGACGATTATAACACTCGTAACAATTGTGACAGTATCGTGACTAAATATATCGTCACAGCTTGGTTACGAATTTGTTATGGAATGACAAGTCTCCATCTGTGATGATACAATGACTAAACATAAGTCACTAATTGATACGATTTAATTACAAGAAAAATCGTTGTAAATTGTCATTGAAAAGTGTAACAAATTCGTCGCAATTCTAAAATGATTATTAATATTTTATTAAATCATAATTTTTGTTGTAGTAAATAAATCAAAACCAGTATATAATATATATATATATATATATATATATATATATATATATAATATTTGATATTCCAAACTTTATAATAATAGCTATATGTGTCAATAAGTCGATTAAGACATGCGTAAATTTTTTTTTCCCAATTAAAATTTTGGCATTGGTAAAAAGATTTCCCAATTTAAATTTATACATGTATAAATGGATTTACATTTAACATTAATCAAAAAGTTAAAGGTAAAAACTAAATTAAGGAAATAAAATATATATTAATTAATGTAAACAAATAAAAAGGATATAATTTCATTTAAAATGAAAAACATAAAGAAAAGAAAAAAGTAAGAATAAATAAAGTCAAAAAGAAAAACTACAGTAAATTCAGAAAATATGTTAAAAACAAATTAAACTCCCAAACACTAATGTTAAATATAAAATTACTATCTTTAGCATAAACATAATACAATTAATTTTTAATCAGATTACAAAAACAAATTAAAATTTTAATTTAAGAATTTTTTACTAATAATTTAGATCTAAAAAAATATTATAAAAAATTTTAAAAAAAAAATTCGATTACTAATGATTTGTTATGCTTATATGTGTATATTCTTTCATTTTTTATATTTTATTTTCGTTTTCATGAATGTTTCAAAGTTTTGTATAATTTAATTATTTAAATTTTATTATATATAAAAAATATTAATATAAATGATTTTTTTTTAATTTCTCAATTAACAATAGAAAATACAATAAATTATTATTTCATACAAATATCATAAACCACAATTTTTTTTAATTAAAAATACAAAATAAAAAGGAGAAGTCAATAGTCTTCGGTTTAGGGTTTAGTGTATCACAGTATATACATAACTTTTGATATAGGATTTTGGTTTTTTATGGATAAATGAGTGTTTATTTAGGATTTAGGGTATCACAATACATAAATAACTTTTGATATAGGGTTTTGGCTTTTTAAGATAAATGAGTGTTTGATTTAGAGTTTCACACTAGAAAGATATTTCTCTCTTTCTTAATTAACAACAAAAAATACAATAAATTTGTTTCATACTAAGAACATATAATAGAAAAGACAAAATTAATACAAAAATACAAACTAAGAAGGAAAAGTTATTGAATCTTTGATTTAGTGTTTAGGGTATTACAATACATACAAAACTTTTGATAAGGTTTTGACATTTTAGGGATTTATAAATATTTGATTTTGGATTTAATGTTTCACAACTACACAATTTTGTTTCTCAATATTTTATAAATAATAGAAATGATAGGATTAAACCTTGAGAAAACAATAAAAACCTAATTTGGTAGCAAATTCGACAATAAAACTATTTCATAAATTTTATTTTTCAGTTAACAATAAAAAAATACAATAAATTATTATTCCATCCTAAGAACATAAAATATAAAAAAGATTATTAAAAATACAAAATAAAAATGAGAAGTCATGGGTCTTTGATTTATGGTTTAGGGTATCGCATTACATACAGCATTTTTGATATAGAGTTTTGGCTTTTTGGATTAGTGTTTGATTTAGGATTTAAGGTTTAGGGTTTATGGTTTCATAGTACATACATAACTTTTGATATCATGTTTTGGTTTTTATGGAGAAATGAGTGTTTGATTTAGAGATTAGAGTTTAGAATTTAGGGTTTCACAATACATTCATAATCTTTGATATATAGTTTTGGTTTTATGGATAAATGAATGTTTGATTTAGGGTTTAGGGTTTCACAATACATACATAACTTTTGATGTAGGGTTTTGGCTTTTATGGATAAATGAGTGCTTAATTTAGGATTTAAGATCTCGCAATACATACATAACTTTTGATATAAGATTTAGGTTTTTATGAATAAACGAATGTTTAATTTAGAATCTAGAGTTTCATAATTAAATAATTTTGTTTTAATTTCTCAGATAACAATAAAAATATAATAAATTATTGTTTTATACTAAAAACATAAACTATAAAAAAATATAATAAAAAATACAAAAAAACAAATTATAAGTCTTTGATTAAAGATTTGTGGCATAATTAAATTATTAATATCTCTGATTAAGGGTTTCACCGAATCTCTGTTTCAATTAGACTTTGATGACATTTTTCCATTAACCAAAACACATAAACAATTCAATCTAAACCTTCCATTCCTCCATGTCATCGGTCCTACACATCTAAATCCAACGATTTTAAGTTTGGGCTTGATTTCTCCACGTCATCGATCCTCAACCTCCACAAAAATCTTTCATTCAACCTCTCAATCTCTGTTCTCGATTCATACACAATCTTTGGTCCCCCACTCTCTCAACCTAACCACGGCGGCTGCACCACCCCACATCCTCCATCTCCGAGATACTCCGCCAACAATATAAACTCATTCACTCTTGCAGCTGAGTCGCGATGAAGAAGACGGAGACGAATATGTCAGGATTTGGGTTCCTAGGAGGAAGAAATAAGACGAAGAGCAAGAGGAAGCTGCGTTGTTCTGGAATCTACCCAAGAAATCTTCGGTGAGACCCATATCCATTTTCGCTTCAAGCTCAGAATTGCCGGAAAATGTTCAGAATTTTCGAAAATGGCTCGGAGACGGAGGAGTCGTCTCTGGTAAGTCTGTTACAGAGCCTACGGTGGTACCGGAAGGTCTGGGACTTGTAGCCCAGCGCAATATCAGAAGAAACGAGGTCATATTGGAGATTCCCAAGCGATTTTGGATAAACCCAGAGACAGTGACGACTTCTAAAATCGGATCTTTGTGCGGCGGATTAAAGTCGTGGGTTTCGGTTGCCCTGTTCTTAATCAAAGATAAGTATGGAGAATGTTCTTCATGGAGAGTTTATCTTGATGTTCTTCATGAATCTACTTATTCTACCATCTTCTAGTGAGTTTTTGTACTTTTCTGAGCAATGGCTCTCTCACGTCTTCGCTCAGATTTTCACTTTATTGTTTTTGTTTTTAGTTCTGGTTCACGGGTCAAATGGAGGGCAAGAGAGAGACTGAGATAACTCATCAGTTTTGCGGCTCAAGAGAGAGAGAGATCGAGATCTATTCGACAGAGAAGAGAGCTCGCCGAAGATGGATCTTTGTCATAACTTTCTCACAAGTTCTACCATGGTCGTGTCTGGAACGTTACCAAACGCGCTGTTGGTTTCGAAGTCACCAAACAGGTCTGATTAAGTCTCCTCTCATAATCCTTTATCGATTTTCTGAGAGAAAGATAAAGCTTAGTGTTGAATTACGATTGGAGCTTATTGTGTTATTTGAGACTATAATACCGTCATAATGAATGACAGAACTGACCGACATTTTCACTATATAAGAAATGGAATCCTAATGACTGACCGACATTTTCACTATATAACATCTTACCAATTGGAAAAACAAGTTAACTTCACATACCATTGAATGAAATCCGGAACTAATTAGCTCGGAAAGATAATTGTTCAGATCCAAATCTGATTAAGTTTTTAATAAATTGATTTTCAGATATATACCGTCATAAGGAATGACAGAACTGAGACGTTGTGACAGTCCCATAATATGACGCTTGTGTGATGTTATTTTATTTACTGATTGTGACGGTTTTGTTACATTTTTATATCGTCACTGCTTGTGACAAAATTGTTACTATATAAATCAGTCACAATGTTGCAACGTTTTTGTTACGAAAATTTTTTTTGTGACGATCGTATTGTAATCGTTTACAAATTGTCACAAATACGTCACAATAGTTTTATTGCTACGAATATTTTTCTATTGTGACGAATATTTTCGTCACAATATAACTATTTTCTTGTAGTGTTCTCCGCATGGTCAAGATGGATAAGAAAAAAGAAACTTGGTTTGTGGTCAATGGAGTTCCTATCTTATATTCTCTGAGGGAACACACACTTTTTTCTAGATTGCACTGCCTTGAGTATCCACCAAACTTTAAAAAGTTTGGTGATTTGAAATTTGTTAAGAAGCATTTCAAAAATGAAAAGGTAACCTATGCAGTCGTTGAGAAGATGATAACCTCAATGAGACATTGTCCAGATAGATTGAAGGTGGCGGTATTGTACTTCCTATCGAGCATAATAAAAGAAAAAGCAAAGGTAGGAGATGGAGCACCTACGGTAGATAAAACATTTATGAAAGCCGTGACTGATCTTGAGTGGTGCAAAAACTTCTTGTGGGGTCGATTCTCTCTTGATGACACTATGATAGAGATAAACCATATGGTGGAGAAATTAGATGGAGTCGCCAAAGTATCATGGTGGTTTCCTAATTTCGTCATTCCTTTGGAGGTAATTATGAGTATGCGATTTAATGATTTATTATGTATGCCCTTTGATGAAGTGATGATGTGATTATGTTAGCTTCTAGCGTTTGAGGCTATCCCTGATTTGATGAAGAAATTCAGAGAGGAGATTAGAGGAGCTTCGAGTCTCTGCCCTAGGATGTGCAAGACTAAGTTCAAAGCAAGTATGATGAGAGATTTTCCACTTTCTGAAATTAACGATGTTCTTGGGAGCACGAAGGTTAGAAATCAATCAACTGCTAATTAGTTATCCTTAGGATATTTTCATTGGTTAGATTTATCATTGGTCTGTTTTATAATAGGATATTCAAAGTATCATCGAACCAACCTTGGATGAGATTCCCCTTATGTTACAAAAGATGGCCCTAAGGAGAATGATCATCATGATGCAATTGTAGACGGTTGGAAGAGGAGATTAGTGGTCGAAAAGAAGAAGATTTGGTTTGAAGATCTTTACAGCCAAGATGTGGATGGCTAGAAAGATGAAACAAAGGGTCGCTAAGACTAAGGGGAAGGGAAAGGGGAAGGAGAAGGAGAATGTTACTGATCAGAATGCGAATCTAAAGGAAATGATGGAAGTTGGATTCAAGCAACTCGGTCTGGAGTTTACATGCATGGAAACAAAGGTGACCGAGAAGCTTGATGACTGGAAACAAGAATGTAGCATGTGGAAGTGGCTACTAGTTTGGCGAAGGAAGTGGGTAAGGCTAAGGAGACGGAAGTGGTTAAGGCTAAGGAGAAGGAAGTTGCTAAGGCTAAGGAAGTGGTTGGTCGTGAATCATTAAGGGTGAAAGAGAAGAAAAATGTGGAGAAGCAGAAGAAGAAGAGGAGTCATTCAGAACTCACCAAATTGCCTTATCAGAGGCCAAACATGCGTTCCCACAGGGGCTCTGGAACATTTACATTGAAAAAAATTCTGGTTATGTTCCTTTTGTCTTTCTGGTTTGGTACTACTGGTAATATTTCGTAAAACTCTGACGGTATTTGGTATGCTTTTGGTTTGGTACTAATGGTAATATCTGGTAAAACTATGAATGTACTTATGGTTTGGTGCTTGTAATATTCGGTAAAATTTTACTATTCTTGGTTTGCTTTGTCGTTTTTAGTATATTGGTGCATTTATTAAGGAAGGTTTTAAGAAAGGATAACATAATCAAGGAAGGTTTTAAGAAAGGGTAACATAATTAATGAAGATTTTAAGAAAGGATAACATAGTTAAGGAGAACATTAAGTTATGGTTACAAACATGATTCTTAGTTTTACTAGTTGCTCAAAACAGACAGTTCAAAATTACAAGTACTTATCCATCGACATTAGAGAAAATAGTAGAATAGGATAACCGAAAGAACACCAACAAACACTCCAATCATAAGCTTCATCTCTTTTTGACCAAACACCTTCGTCTGAAGTTAGACAACCATCTCCTTAAGGTCATTGAATTCCTTGTCAGATCTTTCAAGAGTAGATATCATATCCTTAAGCTTCTCCTTCTCTTCCTCACAACTCTGAACCAAGTCCCACATCATACGAGGTGGAGGAAAATCGACTGAGCCAGTCCATGCTAGAATTCGATCTTCTAGGTCACTCACTTTGGTCTTGGTATCATGTATCTCCTCCATTATTGTGTCGTTCCACAGTTTCCAAATGTGGCAATCTCCATCCTAATGAACAATCACATTATGGAAATGAGAAAAGAGATTTGTGAATTACATAGAGTTGATGTAAAATCCAGTTACTTACATCCATATTACCCTCACAAGTGAAGTATCTTTTCCCAATATGCAAACCATGGGTTTCTTTTTCAATGACAGCTGCAGCACCACAGTAACATCGGGTTGGAATGCCAGATTCACGTGGCCAAGGACCCATTCCAAATACACCCACGCCAGTTAAAGATCCTGAAAATGTTGAGTCACTGTTGTTGTCGCCGTAATCATAACTTGAGCCTCTCCAACGCATGTCTCTTTAACAACTTCAACCAATTAGTTCATAAATGAAAAACAATTAATCGCAAAATCCCTAAATCACATAATCGAACCAGCTCAAATCAAAAATCCCTAAATCGAACAATTGAAATCGAGAACCCCTAAATCTCTGTTATGGAAAACCCCTAAATTCGATAGCTTACCTTGTCGTTAATAACAAATGCTCTTCGATTTCGCCGATTTCACCGACGTGGCCAGCTCAAAACGAAAACCCTAGAATTGTGGTAGAAGAGGGAAATGGGAAATTTATCGGGTTTATTAGAATTGAGAAAATAATAGTTTTAGTGGGAATTTGACAATTTGTGATTTACGCGGATTTTTTTTTAAAATTTAAATTTTTTAAAACTTTTTTAAAATGTGGAAAACATGTTTTTAATCGAAATTTTTTTCACATAGTTGTCCCTGGTTTTTGGGTTGTACAGAAAATCAAACAGTTGTAGATTTCGGGGTTTTTACTTTATACTAGTTTTACCATAAATCGGTTAAAGTTTTTTAGATGTACAAAGAACATTTTGTAAATTTTGCATTGCCACAAGTTTTTCGTGTAGTAATATGAGTAGAAACACATTGTAAGCATATTTCGCATCTTAATGTGGTTATTGAAAATCCAAGTGACCATAAAAGTATAAGGTGTTATGTGTGAAATGTGTAACATGATAGTTTAAACATTACCAAATATTAAGTTTTGCCCAAGGACACATGATTTGTAGTTGATTATCAAATATGGTTTGTAATGTATCTTTTAAATTCATCAACCTAAATATTTTAGTTGATTTTTGCAAACAATTAACAATTAATTGTAAAACATTTATAATTTATGTAGTTGAACCAGTTTTCACTACAAAAAAACATGATCATTTGCGAGGGGAATTTACGACCACGTTTTATGGTCGCAAATTTACGAGGCGTTTGCTACGAGTTTGCGATTTTGGTCACAAATGAGTCGCAAATTTGCGTAGAAATATTTCATCGCAAATTAGTCGCAATAATCTACAAATTTGTGAGGCAAATATTATTCGTAGCAAATACCTCGCAAAATTGCGAGTAATTTGCGACAAAAAAGATGGTAGCAAATATCCTCTAATTTGCAACGAAAAGAAAGTTCGTAGCAAAGACGTTGCAAATTTGCGAGGAATTTGAGGGAAAAAATATATTTTCTAAGTTTTGCGACTAATTTGCGAGGATATTTAGCAAGTAGATACACACGTTTTCAATGATTTCCAACTGCTTTTTGCAACTGAAATTTTGGTCGCAAATGGGTAGCAAATTACTAGCAAAGGCCTTGCAAATTTTTCTCCTAGCAAATTAGTAACAAAGTTTGGTCGCAAATGAATAGCAAATATGGTTGATCCTCTATAAATAGCAAGCTATGGGGGAGACGAAAATCATATCACAAACATCCCAAATCTACTCACAAGGATTTTATTCCGCAAAAATACTATAAATCCGATATTTTATGTGGAGAGGTCGATAATCGATCATGTCTTGGCATCATGAGATTTACACGGTTCGGGCTTGGATGTACAACCGGCGAGATCCAGATACCGGTGAAGTGACGAGAGAATTTAGAGATGGTCTTGATCAATTTTTGACCCACGCGACACATCAGTCATATGCGGGAGAGAACGGTAACAAAATTTTCTGTCCTTGTGTTAAAAGCGAGAATATTGATCATCATGATGCAAACACTGTTTGGAAACATTTATATACGAGGGGTTTTTTACCTAACTATTATGTCTGGTTTGCGCACGGGGTAGATTTTGTAGTTACTATTTCGGGTAGTTCAAGTACGAGTTATCATGGCAATCAAGATAGCGCTAGTAGTTTTGATAATAACTATGATCAAAATGCTCATCATCAAGATTATAATGAATATGGATATGGTAATAGTGATGGAATAGCTTTCATGACATGGTTACTGATGCATTTCATGAAACTACTGCCTCGTTTAATGATAAACTTTTGAAGAACCAAACCCGAGTGCTAAAAAGTTTTACGATATGTTAGACGCTGCTAATGAACCCATCTACGAAGGATGTAGAGAAGGGCTTTCAAAATTGTCACTATCATCTAGGATGATGACAATTAAAAGCGAAGATAACATTAGTGAAAATTGCATGGATAAATGGACTGCATTTTTTAACGAGTATTTGCCGGAGGGCAATAACTATGCAGAGAGTTACTATGAAATATAGAGACTGGTCGCAAGTCTTGGTTTACCGTCTGAAATGATTGACGTCTACATTGATAACTGTATGCTTTTCTGGAAAGATGATGCTAAACTGCAGGAATGCCGTTTTTACGGAAAACCGAGATATAAAGAGACAGGTGGCCGCACGAGGGTGCCGTTCCAGCGTATGTGGTATCTTCTGATAACAGATAGATTGAAGTGATTATACCAATCAGAGCAGAAAACTAGGGCAATGAGGTGGCACGTAGAATACTTTAGTGAGGAAGGGGTGATCTCTCATCCATCAGATGCGAAGGCGTGAAATCACTTTAACATGGTACATTCGGACTTTGTTGAAGAACATAGAAATGTTTATTTGCGTCTTTGCACTGATGGGTTTAGTCCGTTTGGTATGTCCGATCGGCAATACTCGTTGTGGCCAATCATAGTAACGCCTTATAATTTACCTCCGTATATGTGTATGCATCGAGAATTTTTGTTCATGAGCATTCTTGTTCTGGGGCCTAAGCATCTAAAAAGATCTCTTGACGTCTTCTTGCAGCCTCTGATCCACGAATTACAGGAGTTGTGGCATGTTGGTGTACGAACGTTCGATTCATCAAACCGCCAGAACTTCACCATGAAGGTTGTGCTTATGTGGACCATAAGCGACTTCCCCGCCTATGGGATGTTATCTGGATGGACAACTCATGGGAAATTATCATGTCCTTACTGTCTGGATCAGATTGATGCGTTTCAATTGACGAATGGACGCAAAACGTGCTGGTTTGATTGTCATCGTTGGTTCCTGCCATTGGGTCATATAGAAATAACAAGAAGTTGTACAAGAAAAAAAAACCCGTCAAAGTCCCCCCCCCCCCGGTTTATCTTTCAGGGGACCAGTTGGAAGCGCAAATAGATTATTGCGGTGCTCAACAAACTGCAGAAGTTGGGGGTAACTGGTACAGTGTCCCCGCTAATATGTCGGGTGGATATGGGAAGTATCATAACTGGCATAAGAAGAGTATATTCTGGGAACTGCCGTACTAGAAGGATCATCTCTTGAGGCACAATTTGGATGTAATGCACGTCGAGAAGAACTTTTTTGAAAATATCATCCACACGTTGTTGAATGTTCCGGGTAAAACGAAAGACAATTTGAAATCACGTTTGGATCTCCCTGGTATATGCGCAAGGCCTGAGTTGCACATAACAAGCGATGGTAGGGCCCCGATTCCTATATTTCGGCTGTCATCAGACGCGAAGAATAGTTTGTTTAAGTGGGTTAAGGATGATGTCAAGTTTCCAGATGGATATGTGTCAACGTTCTCAAGGTGTGTCGAGCAAGGGCAAAAAATTTCTGGAATGAAGAGCCATGATTGTCATGTATTCATGCAACGACTACTGCCATTTACATTACAGGAGCTTCTACCAAATCACGTCCACGAGGCACTAGCAGGTATTTTTCTTGTATGTATGTATATATATATATATATATATATAAATTTGTAGTTTATTAACTCATACGTGGTACATAATTTCAGGTATCGGGACATTTTTCAGAGACTTATGTGCTCGAACATTAACTGTGGACGATATCTTGCCGTTGAAATCAGACATCGCAGTTATTCTGTGCAACTTGGAGAAGATATTTCCTCCCTTATTTTTTGACGTGATGAAACATTTGGTAGTCCACTTACCGCATGAGTTGGATCTTGGTGGACCAGTCCAATTTCGATGGATGTACCCGTTCGAAAGGTTCCTCAAACATCTGAAGATGAAAGCAAAAAATCTCACAAAGGTTGAGGGATCGATCGTGGCAGGAAGTTTGACCGAGGAGACATCTAATTTCTCGAGTTACTACTTTAGCCCAACCGTGGAAACAAAGAAAACAGGTCGTAAACGATGCGATGATGGTGGGGTTGGACGAACATATCCTGATGTGGGAGTACCCGATGTCTTCTCGGATGTAGGCCGAATGGGTTGATCGGATGTAGACTACAAGCATTGTCACGCAGCTCATACATATATCTTGCTAAACTGTGACTACTTCCAACCGTATGAGAGGTATAGTAAAAACTAGTCGTTTGATATATATACATATACAATTAATTATAATCATCCTTCATTATGTTGTGCACAGGATGCTCGAACAGCAAATACGGGAAGCATTTCCGGAACTTGACGACCAAGAAGTAAGAACATACGCTGACCGTGATTTCGCAGGATGGATGAGAGAGAATGTAATTAAATAACCATTCTTATATATATATATATGATATTATTACTAATCAAGTAATTTTATTTGGCCATGTATGTGACCAATAGGAGGATTCGACTAGGAACTTGGCCTATGTGGGTGCATGAGTTTGTGATGGGACCTATCGCAAATATAAGAACCGCTAAGATGTATTGTACGCGGGGATTTATTTTCCATACATTTGCACATGGACAACGAAAGGCCATTGCAAATTATGGTATCCATGTCCCAGGCGATACCAACTTCTACGGTATCCTGAAAGAAATCGTAGAAGTCGAGTATGCTGGTATGATGAATCTTAAATGCGTACTATTTCGATGTGATTGGTTTGATCCAACTATTGGGGTTGGCGTAAGATAAAGCAAATTCGGAGTCGTGGATGTCCAGGGACACAGGAGTTACACTGCCAAGTTCGAGCCGTTTATTTTAGCATCTCAGGCGGAGCAAGTAGTTTTCATTCCTTACCCTCGGACTCGGGTCCGACGTGATCAGAATTGGTTGTCCGTTATTAAAGTTAATCCACGTGGTCGAATTATCGGGGGGGTTAGTTGATGCTGATGATGATCTACCGCCCGTTCAACCTGAAAGGACAGAAGAAGTTTCCATCCCCATCGATTCAAGTAATGATATGACTAGAATTGACCCGCTTTATAGGGGACTTGAAGTCATATGTGAGGAGTTTGATGGTCAAGTGGAGTCCGACGAGTTTGATGAAGGGGACGAAGTTGACGATGACGACGAAAATGGACAAACTTATGTTTCCGATCCTGATGACGATGAGTGGTTTTTAGTATCGTGTGTTTTAGTAAACTTTTGCATGCATGAATTATATGTATCGTGTTTTTTTAAAATAAAAAAAAGTCCAATTTGCGAGGAGGTTGCGATTTTGCCTCGCAAATTAGTCGCAAAAACAGAACTTAAATAATGCACTAAACCCTAATTATACCCTAAACCCTAATTAGAACTAACACTAAAGATATAAATGTTCATATATTGTTACATATATGAATTTTTTAATTTCTCGAACAACATCTACTTTTTGGTTAAACCTTAAGAGATTACGTATGTAACTATATATGCTTCATGCATGATGAATTGATTATTTTATGACCGAGTGTCGAATGAGTTATATAATTGTCTGAAACCATAAGTTTAAACTCTAAACCCTAAACCCTAAACTCTAAACTTTATGACCTATGAGTTTAAAGCCTAAACCCTAAACCCTATTTGCATTATGTTTGATTGTTTATGTCGCAAATACCTCGCAGAAATGGCCAAATTTGCGAGGAATTTGCGACGCCACGTAGCAAATGCCTCGAAAATTTGGCCATTTTTGCGAGGCATTTGCTATGTGGCATCGCAAATGCCTCGCAAATTATGTTTTCCTACAAATAATTATGTTTTTTTTCTTTTCCCGTGTTTTGAAATTTTGACCAAATTTGCGAGGCATTTTCCACGTGGCGTCGCAAATACCTCGCAAAACCTAGCTATAAATCAAAAAAATTAATTTGCATGTTTGCCGCGTGGTAAATTTTTGACCAGATTTGCGAGGCATTTGCCACGTGGCGTCGCAAATGCCTCGCAAATTTGGTCAAATTTTACTATTGGGTGAAAAATTTGTTCCCATTTGCGACGAATTCGGAGTGGTTCAATCCGGCAGTTTGGGAGGGTATCATCAACTACTGGCAGTTTGAGACTTCGAAAGACACGAGCAACAAATGTCGGGCCGCCCGTTACATGAAAATCGACGGTGAGGAGATCTCGAAGCACGTATCGGGTTAGTTGTCTTTTCTGAAACAAGCGCGCCGTATTGTAAGTTGATTTAAATTTATATAATATTAATTTTAACATAATTTTAAGTCACAACATTGTATGAATTAACATAATGTTATCATTTTCAGGCACAAGAGAAAGGTGCTCCGACTACTATGCCCGAGCTCTGGGAGAAGACCCACCGACGCAAGGACGGGACGTGGGTTGATCGACAGGTGGAGCAGCTTCACGACAATGTGATTGCTCGAGTGGAAGAAATCACATCGCAGCCCTCTCCCGATGGTCAACCAACTCAGGTTATCCCAGTAGACGTAAATCGCATCGCTTCTCCGGTAACATAATTCTCAAACAAACTTTAAATACTAATTTATTATATATACATTGTTTAATTACTAATTTTTCCTCTATTCAATTTTAAATTACAACTTGCTCTCCGTAACAGAAAGGGGAAGCTTGCTTTCATGGGATCGATTCCGACGGATACCGATGGAGTTCGTTATTGCCCAGTTTCGACGTACGCTTCAGATCCGCTTAAAGATCAGAAGTTAGCGAACGCGGAACAGGAGATCAGATCGCTCAAGGAGGAGTAAAGATCGACGAGGGAGGAGCAGAACGCCTTCAATTTAATGTTTGAGTTGCTTGGGGATACGAATCCCGCGATTCGGGAGATGATGAGGAAGAAGAGGGAAGCCTCTACTGCAGGTGCAGGGAGATCCTGCGATGTTACCTCGGATTATGAAGATATCGAATAGCTAGATTTTATTTTATTTTATTTTCGTTCTAAAAAAACTCGGTTTGATGTATAATATTAACTAAAATTAAATTATTTATTTATTTATTTTTTTTACGAAAAATAAAAAAAATTCGATTTTTAATAAATAAATTAAATATTTTATTTTCTCATTTTATTTTTATTTATTTACGAAAAATAAAAAAAATGGTTTTTTATTAAATTAAAATACCTTTGCGAGGCATTTGCGACTTAAAATAACCACGAAAGGCCTCGCAAAAAAAATATCTAGTGCAAAATAGCTGCAAAAAAATCCACGCAAACGCCTCGCAAATTGGTCGCAGATTATATCCACGCAAAGGCCTCGCAAAAATACTTCCTCGCAAATTGGTCGCAAATCATATCCACGCAAAGGCCTCGCAAAATTAATTCCTCGCAAATGGATCACAAATAATATCCCCGCAATTGCCTCGCAAATCCCTCGCAAAATATTTGCGACCAATTTGCGACAAATTTTTCTTTCCTTGCAAATTTGCGACGCTTTTGCGGGGATTTACATTTGCGGCCAGCTAGTTGCGACGATACCAAACTCCTCGCAAATTCCTTGCAAAATACCATTTGCGAGGCATTTGCGACCCAATCAGGAGTCGCAAAAAGGCCTATATTCTTGTAGTGTTTACGTAGTTATACAAATAGAGGAAACAAAACGACAAAGATACATAGTTGAACCAGTTTTACGTAGTTATACAAACAGAGAGTCTGAAACATAAATAATACAAGTACAGACACAACAATACATCTTAGTCGAACCAATTGAACCTAGTTGTCCGTGGCAGAGAAAATCAACTTTCACCTCGCCTAGGGATCCCAATCCATTCACTCAACCTTCTTCCTGGCACGGACCTGTTACTTGTCTTTTTCTTCTTCCAACGACCTTCTCCAGCCGACGGATACATGTTTTCTTGAAATCTTCCCTTCCTTTCCGGGTAATATGGAGGTAATGACACTTTGAAAGTATAGTACCCAGAATCACCCAATGAGACTCATGCGGGACTGTATAAATTGTCTTGTAATACGCCAACGCCCACGTCTCCAACAAATAAAACTTCGAGCACAAATCATATACATTCATGTCAAGTGATCTATCTTCCATCTTTCCGTAGTCAATGACAGCAACTACGGCATGTACACAAGGATACATGTCTATATCAAAATGTTTGCAACTACAACTATTCTTCCTCAAGTCCACCAAGTAGGTTTTGCCATCCTTGCCAATGAAACTGAACTCAAGCTCAAAGGAGTTCAACACATGCACCTTTAATTTGCTCCCTATCTTACAACTAGGGTGCAATTCATTCTCCACAAAGGGCACCATTTTGTGGGTGCTCGGTGCACAAGCGGCTTTCTTCCTATGTTTGTTAAACCACTCGGCAATTTTTCTCAAAATTGCATCAATCATAGGTAGTAAAGCGTACTTCCTTGCTTTCCTGAAAATATTATTCAAAGATTTTGCACTGTTTGTGGTTTCAATGTTGTACCTTCGTCCTTTGAAATAACACCTTGCCCATTTTTCAAAGTATACACTACTATCCAAATACTCGGCTACTTTAGGAAACCTTCTCCTAAAATCACCATACTCCTTATCGAATTCAACCTGTGTATAAATTCCTGCGAGCTCCCTGAATTTTTTTCCAACATATTCTTTATTTCCGCTAGTTCTTTTCCTCTCACATTCTGGGACAAATGATACACACAAAACCCATGCTAAGACTTCGGGTATACCTCAGAAATTGCCTTTATGAGGCTTGCATTTCTGTCGCTAATGAAAACCAATCCTGGATCATCCGGTACAACAGTCAACAACATAGTGAAAAACCAGTTCCAACTAGCATCTTTCTCACCATCCACTACCTCAAATGCAATGGGATAATGGTGGTGGTCCGGATCCTGAGCTGTGGCAATCACAAGTACGCCACCATACTTGAGAAAAGTTGCATCCACACTTAGATTTTTCCTCATGGCACTAAACCCTTCGATACAAGCTCCTAAAGCAATGAATAAGTACTTGAATATATTTTCTTCATCCAACAGCAACCTTGTTTTCGTACCAACATTCATCTTTTCTAACACATACAAATAAGAAGGCAACATCTTGTAGCTCTCTTCTGGACTACCACGCACAGCTGCTGCAACTAGGTTTTTCCCCCTCAATGCGGTAGGGTAAGACAACTTCACTCCAGCTTTTGCCAGAACCAGATCCATCAGAGCTTTAGGAGTCGGGGTTTCCAATGCAATAGGATAATCTTCGTGTATAACATCTGCAACTAATTGTGGATTGCCTTTCCTTTTATTGCTAGTTATACTTGTCGTTTCCCGAGAGCATGAATGCATCTTCCTGTATACTTTAACCGACCAATTATGTTCCTTTGAATGCTGAGGCCGCAACACTCGTAAATACCACTTACACCCTTCTACACGACAATTAACCACGTATCTCCAGCTATCCGTATTTAATATGTCGAATTCATAACATTCCTTAAGTGAAGCTCTCAACACTAAGTTTTGCACTTGTTCTTTTCTCACAAATTCCTGCCCTAACTCCAGATCCGTACCATCTTCACATTCTTCTACAAACTGTTGTTCTTCTTCATCACACAGAAGCTCAATATATTCATCCCTACCAAAATCGTCATCCACATTGTCACCTCCTACATTCTCACCATCTCCAACACCAATATTTTCCATCGGCCCATCATTTTGCTCTGGTTCTTCGTAACGAATAATCCCACCATCATTTACTCTAGAATTTGAATCCATCTCGCCATAATTCACTCCAAACGAACTCCCTCCCTCTCCTCTTAAAACTTGCTCCTCGCACTGAATTATTTCCACATTCAAAGCACTTCTACATTGTTCTTTATCCATGCTCGATATATAACCATCGACGTCATCATCATCCAAAATATCCAAAACTTTTGGAGGTTTCAATAGCAATGGAACGTAAGTCAATTTCACCTTTTTGTAGCTTCATCTATCCCAATCTTCCTGCATATCCTATCCACTAACAACGAATTTGTTATCTCCTCCTTAAACGATATAGCGTACACCTTAGCTTCTTTTGAATTCCATCGACTCCCATCTCCTGTCCCTATGTATTTCCCTCCATATTCAATATATATGACTGTTTTGTTCATTGCATCCTGAAAATATATTAATTAACTATATTAGCACATATTTACTTTGCTCGGTAATACCAGTTGTACCTGTTATACCACGTCTCTCAGTAACACCAATTGTACTAGTTATCCTATATCTGCAAAATTTGAGAATTCGGATACGGTGACTTCACGAAAGCTCAACATATTCATATTCATAATCTACCTACGATTCAACCAATAAATCCAGACTCGATTCACAACCAATGTGCATACAAATTTCCCAAATCCATTCAACCAAATACACAAATCTCCAAATCAAATTACAAACATACAACAACAAAATCCTAGTAAAAGAACTCACCTAACCGATGGGGAGCTCTCAGCTAGAAGAATTCACCTCAATTTTCAAGCTTCAAGCTTCAATCGCGAGCTCGATGGCGAGCTCAATGGCGACCGTAATAGCGGATCGATGGGAGGAATCGAAATTGCCGTTGCTGCCAGATTCAATCTTCAAGCTTCGACGGAGCTCAATCGCAGATAAATGCGGCCAACAACAAGCTTCGACCGACGGAGCTTCGGGTCGACGATGACGAATCCAACAAATCTGATTTCGCGATGCAAGAGGAGGATGCTTCTCTCATTGGCCAGTTTTTCTTCAATCTCATTGACCAAATTTTAACATTTGTTTAATACAGAAAACAGAAAAACAAGGGCAAAAACGGTTTTGCACAATTCATTAAACAAGAGGAGTATTTCAGATCAGAGAGGAATGTGCTAGAGAGGAGTAGGGTCAGATCGGAGTGTTTGAGATAATGATCCACCTAAACATCACCGTGAATTTTGATTGCCATAACACACGATTGGTTCCTACTAGGGAAATCGAAGAAGCTTTGCAAAAGATGATTTTGAGAGTGAGTGAAAAGGTCTCGGGCCCAATCTATACTATAACAAGAGGCCAGCACTCTCCAGGCTTGGACACCTGGCATATTCTGTGACCGACACCTGTCCCTGAGAAAAAAAAAAATGTTTGATCTTTCTTTTCTATCCCTCGACCGCCTCTCTCCTTCCTCTCCCTCACTCCCAAAACCCTAAACTTATCTTCGGCTTCTCTCCATCCTAACTTCATCGTCTCTCTCCTTCTTCGTATTTGTGCTCCAGTCAATTTATGCCTCCACTTTAGATTTCCCTCAGCAAATCTAAAAAAACTTACATTCAATTTCTTCTGAACAATTCTTGGTCTCTTCTTAGGTCTCCTTCGAGGGTTTTTCCCAATCATAATCGAGAAATCATCTTCGATTTCTTCTTTCAACAACGAAACTGAGAATTTCAGTTTCTCATTCTTCTTCTCAAATTCGTAATCGATACTTCTCTTAACGCCGATTTCATTTCCGACGACCGATTCGTCTCCGGGTTCACTACACGCAGCTCTTCTCGTTCTCAGATTCCATGGACGAGCCGCTATGACTACTTCCTCACCGTTTCTCGATCTTCCTCTAAGATTCTTGTTTGAAACTCCATCAATGGCGACGGATCTGTTGGTTGCTTGATCTAGAGACGAAGAAGAAGAAGAAAATGGAAGAGATCGGTGATGTGAATGTGATGATTGTAGATTGACACATCTGAGGAATCTTTGTTCACCCCAACGGAGATATGGCAAGGTGAAATTATGGAGACGTTTGGATCTTTCAAAGGAAGGAGAAGGAGAAGACTCCATTGAAGAACTTGTGGTGTGAAGCTTTCTCTTCTTTAGTACGAATTTTTGTTTTTTTGTTTTTATTTATTCGCAGAATTGTTTTTTTTGGTTTTTTTCAAATGTCGAATTATTTGTGATACAGGATATGTCATTTGAAGAGCCTGGTGTAGCAGATCTACACTATGATTCGACACGGGCATGGGCTATCGATAAGCTTGGTGTGCCCAAACAAGTCGTTCTCCAAGCAGTCATTATCAAACAGCAAAAACACAGAAGAGCAGCAACTCGTCTGATTCCGAAAAACGAAAAAAGATCACGATTCCAATGAAAGATGATTAGGCGTGCAAGTTCCTTGATGAGAAATGGGATCTCAAGTTTACAGTGATCATTGCTCTCTGATACAATGAAACAATGGAAGAATACACCCGTGCAATGAACAAACGCGGTAAAACCAAATTTCCTGTGACTTTATATACAATCTTAAGCTTCCTGTGCGTTGTTATAACTGCAGTACTTAGCTTAGTTGTATTGGTCTTGTGCAGCAGCTATACAATGCTTGAAAAAGAAGAGGTTATATGAGCAACACGTTGAGCAGCTTTGTAATTTTCAGCTGCATATACATGATCAAGTGAGTTTTTTTAAAAAATTTGTGTCCTAAGTTTGCTAATTTCTGCAGTAATAGATGAATTATTGGGATCTCATCTCTCTATTCATACAGATGATTATGTTAGACAATTGATCCGGATTTTCTTAGTTTCACTGAGTTTGGCTGCCTCAAAGCACAGTCGGGGTAGTCAATATTCATTTCTTTATTTTCCTGGTAACTATATGACAATGGCTTGTAGCCATAGAGACTTTGTGAATTCTTAGCAGCTGCTCTTAATCATTCAAACTGTAGATTTGTGACCAAAGCTTATCCATAGTGTTTTCTTTTAATGTTTTAGCCACATAGAAATCGTGCGTACCTCTCCTAATGGCTTCTTACTGTTTTAATAACATGTTTAGAATTTCGGTTTTTACCACTGGGTTTTTGAATGGTTTGATTATGCGTAGCAGTGTCTTTAAAGGCAGACAATTTTGAGGGCTTACGCTTCAACTTTACTAAGGCTTTCAATCAAAAGCTTTCTATCAGTCATCGGTAATCAAATTTAGTTCACAGCTATTGGTAAAGACATAGTTTTATTTGTGTTTCTCATTGAGCCTGTATATCCATGTCCTCAAACAGTGTAATGATGGAGCCAACCGAAATTCCTTCACAGTCATCTCAAACGATCAAAATTCCAACATGCCATTATGAGTTTGGTGCCAATTATTTTCACCCAAAGGTAGTATTTGTGGTAATCAGTTTGTTTTATATTCTTATTGCCATCAAGGAGATACGAAAATGACAAAAACTTCTATGCAGTTGAAGCTTATCGGAAGGGTTATGACTGATGGTAGACTTAATGCAAGAGTGAAAGCCGAATTAACTGGTAAGCTGATCATGAAGGCAAATGCTCAGGTAACTGCTGCAATTGGAGACAATGTGATGGCTCTATGGTGTAGCTGGATATTAGGTTCATTCTCTTTAATATGGTGTTTATCATCTTTGTTTTGTTTCTTTGCCAGCTGACAAATGAGCCACATTTGTCGCATGCAATGTTCAACTTTGATTACATGGTGAGGAAAAATCTCGGTATCTGACAATTTCCTAACCTTTTGATGCACCTTTTACTGATATTCGGTTCATCTGAAATTGTTTAACTGTTTTGTCTCACATTTGTGTAGGGATCAGACTACAGAGCCCAGCTTCAGCTTGGGAACAGTGCCCTAATTGGAGCAACCTATATATAGGTAAATAGGACTAATATCCATTTGCTCAAGCTGCGATTTTTGAGATCTTTTTCTGTGAAGTCAAACAGGAAAGGGTTAGCCATCTCTGAATGTATAATCTTCTGCTGTAACGTATATTAGATATGAATCTTATGATCAGTTCTGTCCAACTTTGTGATTATGGTCATGTTTATTTTCAGTGGTCATAGCAAAAGTTGACTTTTTATTTTCTGGCAATCTTTCTATTGATCAATAGTAGTTAACTTTCTAGAGTTTTGCTTACTGTCTGGTTATTGGTTCTTTGTATTAACTAGATTTTCACAAATTTTTGTACACAGTGTGACGCCCAGTCTATCTTTGGGTGGTGAATCTTTCTGGGCGGGTGTACCTCGAAATTCTGGTCTAGATTATGCTGTAAGATACGAGACTGATAAGATGGTAATGCCTATTCTCCGTTAGTTTGTTTGACAGCTCTCAATTTATCGCTTTTCTCTTATCAAGTTCTTTTCCACAGTTTGTTTTACTTTATTAGTTCTGCTTCACAAACTCAAATCATATTTTATATTTCTGAACATTCTTATTTGTGTTTATATACCTTTCATATTAAGAACTCTTCTTCCTCAACAGGTTGCCTCCGGGCAAGTTGCTAGCACTACTGCTTTCATCCCTAAGATCGTATAGAGCATAGATAAATCATAACACATTGTTTTTTCGTTCTCGTACTCAGGTTTCACTCGCCACCGATTTCATGTACAACTACTTCCCGAAACTCTCGAAGAAACTACCGAGAAGGTATTGTCATAATCCAAACCAACGTCATTTAGTCCCTGCAACTCAGATAGAAGCAGGACATTAGATGTTCATATTTTTATCCCTGATTTATAGGATGGATTATATATTTTGGTGACGGTGGCACCTGAAGGAATCATGGATACACCAAATTTCAAAAAACAGTCGTTTATCATTTACAATCTAGGCAAGCTTCTCAAGAACAACTCCTACGCATCACATCATCATGCTGGTCAGTGGCGGTTTTAGTGGTTTAGTGTCTCGTGGTTGCGTGCATTCTTCCCTGGTTTCTTCATCGTTTACCAGTTTCCTGTTCAAAAAATTAGATTTGTCCCCGAGATGGAATGAAAGTTAGTTTTGCCATCATTGATCTGACACCCGCATCTATTTTGCCAACAAATTTTGCAGAATCTTCTATTAAGTAAGTTATATATTTAGCTTTTCTGCTCGTCATTTTCTAGCACAACATCCACGAATCTATTATGGTGCTTAGTTTGGTGGCTTATCTCGGTATTCGTCCAACTGATATCTGATAACAACCTACAGGCGCGCAGAGGAGGCTGAAGATGCTTACTTGTACTATATTCTCAGCGTCAATCGACAACGCCGACCAACTATTCTCAGTACATCATTGGGAGCTTTGCGGCATATCTGTAGGGAGATTGCAGGTAAACCAGATCTTCAAATTAGTTCTAAATGCTGCTGAAATTAATCACTAAAGTTAGTTATGCTAAACACAAGTTTCTGAAATCTGTTTCGCCAAGGTTTTAACACACTCTTCTGTTATTCAGGTAATTGAAGCCTCCAAAAGATCCCCTCAAATTAAACACCCGAGTGGTGTAGTCCAGGTCTCTCACTTTCCTTGCTTTTACGTCTGCAATATAAGAACTCACAGCGAATCTTGTGCTCAGATAATAAACAAATATTAATATCTCCGTAAGATTTAACCTTGTATTCACCCAAAAAAAAAACAAAAAGGTTGAACCAATTAATTAAACGACAATTACAGTAGAGTGTGCATTCTCATTTGGTTTATATTTATATGAACTCTGGCTTGGAGTTTAGTAGACGTATGTAGATACTAATGTCTTTCAGATCTGCCTAACAGGCCTAGAAGGTTAGAGGTTCATATGGAGATTGGCCTTACCAATGAAGGTGGACGTTTTGAAATTCTACAGTCTCATTCAAAAATGATGAAGGAAAAGTCTTACCTTCCTCCTGATGTCAATCCCCAAAAAACAAAAACCTACCCTTCATATATTAAACTTTGGTTCAACTCATTGTTGCTTGATAGCAGAAAAGCTGACGCCCTGACATGATTTGTCCAGACATTTTTATAGTAAATATACTCGAGCAAACAAATATCTGCTGCTGAGATTGAAGGTATTGTGATTACCATGACAATGAGTAGCTAGATCCACTCTTTTTTTTGCTATTGAGTTCTTATTCTCTTCTCAATTTCCAACTTAATGTAAGGTTGAGAGCCATCTGTACTCATGAAAAACATCTCTCAAGATCCCGGAATTCTATCCTCTCTGCTTTCTTCACCAAAGATGCATTCGAGAAACCTTCTGCTCGAGGAGCCAATCAGGATGGCTTCAATCCACAACCCATCTAAACATGTGAGCTCTCTCTCCCCCTCTCCCTGCTTGATGTGTTTACTTTCACTGTTCTTCATCGATTTCCGATTTCGCATGGATCAATTGCCCATAAAGCATAAGCTTTCTCCGTTTCGCATTTGTTTGTACAGGTTTGTTCTGATCTTATTTTGTTAATATATTGCTCAGAGTTTCCTTCCGGCACTTACTAAGATCGTCGGGCCTCTCGGTCCAAAATTCCGATCCATCAACGCTCTCTCCGGCTATCTCAAAGCCGAGATGTCTGAGACTACCAAATTACTTCTCTTTTGTGTGATTATTTATTTTTCTAAAGTGATTCGGGTTTTCATCGCTCACTGATACTTACTTATCCAATTCTGTAATTGGCCTCAGCCGCTCCATTTAAATTTCTCTTCGGGAGACAATGATTATCACCAAGAAACACTGCCTAATCTGAAAGTTGTTGTGAAGATCACTAAGTTAATTTATTCTGTATGTTCGTTTCTCTTCTCTGTTTATGTTCTGGTGGATCTTTAGCTTTGCTGCTATATGCCTCTGACTTTCAGCTGTCTTTTGGTTTACTCAGGTTATGCTTGATACTGTGGGACCTAATCTGCAAGCTATTACCTAGAGTGAGAAAGCTATTTCTTTGAAAGCTCCCTCTTTTGTGTTCGTCTGTTCATTTAGGAAGACTCTAAGTTCTGTTTTCTTAGCAGAAGCGTGTCGTCTCTCAATTACATGTCAGTTAAGTTCTTTCTATGCAAAATTGAAAATGCTTACTTCGTTTCCCCTTTTGTTCAATCTGAAAACCTTTGTCAATGTTGTTCATTAGAGATTTGCAAAACTGATTAAACCTTCGCTTCTCCTAAATTACTGATATACCATGTACTATATTAGTCACAATTAAAAAAAGAACCCCATAAATAATTCTTTTATTCTTCTCTATTCTGCAAAAAAAAAAAAAAAACCTGCAAAAAGTTTCACTTAACATTTGACTTCTTTCTCTTACCTCAAGGTTCTTTGCATACACTTCCATTTACTAACTGTTTGCTTCTCTTGCAGCAATTATTAACCCACACTATCAAAGGTGCGACTATGATCTAACTCTTAATAATATCTTCCACAGCGTATAAACTTATAAATGTCAATTACAGTTAAGATGGTATGTTTCATTGGACATATCTTTATATTTTATCTATAGGTTTCTCACTTCTCAAAGGAAACCCTCTTGAAGTCTTACAGTTCATGATTACGATTTGCAAGTTGGTTTGTTTTCTACGAAAGTTTCCAAATTATTGATGGAAGCTATGATTGCCTTCCATTACGGGAAGGTACATGCATCACCTTCATTTATTACCTGCACGTAACTGTTAGTCAAATTTTACAAACAGGTTCAAACGCGCCCAACGACTTCTATGTAGGTATTCAAATTTCCTATCATCGGTCTTTCCAGAGACGTCTACACGGAATTTACTCATCGTATCCTGACTCATACCTTCCCTACACGCAAACAGGTTAGTGATTAAAAGATAGTGACGGTGATAGTTTGGAGAATAGCTAAATCAAAAAATGGATATACAAGTAGGCTTCTACATTGTTGGTTGTTTGGAAAAAATGTAAGATTAGAACCTCTTCATATCCATATGTTCTGTTTGGTTCCATGGCAAATATAATTTTTGGAAACATAGGATGTTAGTCTTTTGCAACATCCACCCAAAAACAAAAAAATTAAAAATATATACAAGTACAATTATTTAAAATATGATTTGTTTCAAAAATTATCAAGTACATATATGCTACAAGTATAGGTTAAGTTGCTTACCGTCACAGAATGTCAATCATTATCTCTTGGTGAACGTCTTCTCGCCGTGTTTCCTTGACTCTGGTAATAAAATGTTCAATGCTTAAGTTGTTCTTGACAGATTTTTGAAACTAATTTAGAGGGCAGATTAGCATTATTTAAATTAGATTATTATTAAAAATAAAATTACCACCAAAAAATAGTGCCATCCATTAAAATAATATGAACTAAATATTACTAAATATAAAGCTACCATTCTTAAGGTCAGCTTCATAATTACTAAAAACACTGTAAGAACATCAAAAACACCAGCCTTTACTGGGTTACAAAACGTAACTCCTAAACCAATAATAATATCTCATAAACTACTCTAATTACTTAGCTGTTACATAAACCTCTCCCTCTTCTCCCCACCCCTACACCTTTACTGCACGCATTTAAAAGCAATAGCAAATGCTCATTCTGCAGTCATCCTATATATATACCCCACCAATATAAACCTCCACTCCTATCCATAGACGCATCGCTACCAGAACAAGGGTCACGCAGAGAGAAATAAAATGATCTCCTCCGCCCAAAACCTTTCTCGTGATGGGTTCTTTGAACAGTTACATTTAGGTTTCAACCCAGAACCAGTTTCCGTGCGACTTCTTTCTTACTGGGAGCTCAACAACCCAACAACATCTACGGGCATAACTCTCCTCATGGCTGACGGAAAGGTACATTTTTTGATATCTTACAACAAGACAGTCCAAACTGTAACTCCGTGTCTCTGACTACTTCTGTGTTTTAATCCAAAACAGGGAACCATAATCCACGGCCACATACCTTCTCCTCTAGGAGAGGCCTACCTAGGGTATCTAAGGGAAGGCGCAATTTACAAGATACGTCAATTCCTACTCCGCACCTGCACAAAAATGTACAAGATCACAACACTTCCATATGTACTTCAATTCACCGCTACTACTACTTTGTTACCAACCAGCAGCTACTTCAATACCATACCAAGTAAGAAAATTCACATCCGCAACCATGATCACCTATTTGGTCTTGCCAATAAAAACCTCGGATTACCCGGTACATCTAAAATTTTATCAAACGGTTAATACTTTTATGACAGACCATGAAAAATTACGTTCTCAATAGTATCACTGATTAACCTCATCCTGCTAATCCGTAAAACGTAGATATCGTTGGGAAAATATGCTCCATAGAAGGTCCACAACTGTTCGCTCCAACATGCACCAAGAAACTGACCGCCCACCTCCTACTAGAACCGTAAGTTCTACCACCACCATACTAAACTCCTCGAAACTAAACAGGTAACTGACCCATACCAATTGCTTCCAACAGCGGTATCACTGTTTGCCTCAATATCTGGGACAACACTGCAGCGTGTCTACGTAACATGCTCCGTCCACCAAACACTGTTGAACCTGTCATCTGTGTAACCTATGTTAACCCAACAATGGTTTCAGGTAAAATCCATGCTTAACTAAACTCATTGCAACTTTCATAGCCCTCACTAACTGGGCAGAGAATCATGTACTGACACTCCCAAACATATGCAGGAAACCTTTTCTTAGACACTACCAACCCAACCCGGTTTTACTTTTCAAGGGACAACAACATCGCCAGCAACTTCTATGAAAGGTGATGTACCACTGCAGACATAAATAACGTCCACTTAACAGATTTCTAAACACGCAAACTGCTTCTAGATTTCCAATGCAGGAAACACAGGCATATACCATCAATGACACGGCTACAAGCGTGACAAAGATGGAAACGGTTACCATAAGCGACCTTTTCCTGTTCACAAGCCAAACACACCACCTGGTATGTACATCACAACCACAATGTAATCCACTATTAATTTACAACATTGTTCGCACAAATACGTAACAATCAAAAAAACAACCAGGCTGCTGACTTTATCTGTCAAGTTAATGTTGTCGATGTTATAACAACAAATGAATGGGACCATATTGGATGCGCCTGCTGTTTAAGCAGAATTAGAACACATGGAAGTCACCTTCAATGCCAAACGTGTACAACACCAAACCTTTTACGTGATGATAGGTAACCGAATCACATTATAATAGCGAATATTCACCTTACCCTATTAATCATACTAAAGTATCTCAAATCATATCTAAATGACTTTCGTACAGATTTCAGGTCGCCTTCAGTGTTCATGACGGTAATGACAGTGCAACTTTTATTATGCCCAGTGAAGATTTGTTCTACTCCTCTATCTCTAATTATGTGTTTTCTCATGAGGTATGAATTTCATATTACAACATATTCTTTGCTGATTTTGAACTATTAAAAAATAAAGCTCAAAATAGAATACTAATCCCAAAAAAACACAGGGTTACACAACGGCTCCGGAAGGCTTCTCCACTTACCTCCAAGAGCCTCTGGGAAATCAGATTAGGTTCCAAATTAGAATCACACCATTCAATTACTCAGTCACTCACCGTACGTTCACTGCTGCAAGGATCAATATTAGCCATACAGATGCCCAGGTAATAGTGCTAAACTTTCGCCAGTCTTAATTTCATTGTACAACGCTCACATTCTAATTTAACAACTACCTTTCATTGCTCTACAGCCAACCTTTCTTAATACGGTCGAAGGCCATAACTCTGTCTAGGGAAATTGTTCTCCAACCACCTGCACCTCATCACCAACATCTTCTCGGTCTCAATCAGTCGCCAATATACGCCAAAACCGTTAACAGACAACCATCTCTTAAAAAAAACCAAACTCTACAGTTTTTATGACTCGTTCTATTTCAAGTATTAACACTGAATGCAGCAATTCCCTTAATAATTTCTAGATATCCGTACCTTTACTTTGAAATTTAAAAGCCATACTGTGGTTTTCGCTTTGTTGTTTATATGCTGAGTTATCATTAATAGCTTCAACTGAAAAATTCAAATACTTATTCGAACCAAACCTTTGGAAAACTTCTGCCCAATGAAGATTATGAGGGCAAAAGGTTTACTCGTGTTATAATCACTCGAAAAACCATTTTACATCTCTACATAGAGATCTCTGCTATGTAACATCAACAAGCTTGATCTTGTATGCCGCGCACACCAGCTTGTACAAGAAGGTTTTAAGTACATGTTCCAAGATAAAGGCCTTGTGACTGTGGGTGTCCTGCTTCTATGACTTGGAATTTTTTAAACTGGAAATTTGGTAATATTACTTTACAACTTCCACATGCTTGATTACCAAAATAAAGGTCTAATAAAAGGTTAAAAAGAATGCATAACATATGATTAATATAAATTTTTGAAAAGAAAAGGAAAACAAATGCTTAAAATAAAGAACAATAGAAGAAGAAAAACATGTTAAAAATAAGATGGAAGAAGTTGTAATTAAAGGTGGAAAAAAAAATAATTAGGTTCGGTTAATCGATCGTTTGCTAATTTAACGGTTCTTAGCCGACTTAAGAGGTGGAATTAATTAGGTTCAAGGCAATCCCGGTTCAAGAATAAGAGCGAACCGGAGAAAACCAGGATTGCCTCAATTACAAAACCCTCGGAAGACCAAATACCCAAAAAAAAATTGCCCCCAAAACTGCAAAAAAACCCTCACTTCTCTTCCTCGTCTTCCTATTTGTTCTGCTGTGGCCGTAAAGGTTTCCCCCAATTCGGTGACGGCGGCGATGGCGCATCTTTTACAACCACTTGCAATGGCACAAGTCGATGCGAAGACTAAAGCCGATGAGATTGTTGATTACTCCATCCTCCAGTGTCCTGTTCCCTACGAGGAACTCCACCGTGAAGCTTTCAATTTAGTATATCTTAAATCGATTTTTTCGATATATATTTTTTTAAAAAATAGTTTCTTTCTTCAGCTTACACTTTAACTTATTCAATTCCCCGTTACCTCAATCTGTGTGTTTATTGATCTCAAACGAATAAAAAACTAGAGATAGATGAGTATGATTTGAGTGCATTGTTAGGGATATAGCACTCTTTTGTTTTTTTGGAGGAAGGTCGAGCGATTTAGTGTACTGATTGTTTTTCCCGTCAAGTGTTCAAGGTCTTACGAGATTTACAAACAGTATAGTGTGGTTTTAGATTGTTCAATTGATCCGGATTTTATTTGTT
Source organism: Pseudoturritis turrita (assembly GCA_900406555.1). Lineage (NCBI taxonomy): Eukaryota > Viridiplantae > Streptophyta > Magnoliopsida > Brassicales > Brassicaceae > Pseudoturritis > Pseudoturritis turrita. Next base: position 211,656 of record OVBL01000737.1, read on the forward strand.
TCACTGAGTTTCGCTGCCTCAAAGTATTGTCGGGGTAGTCAATATTCATTTCTTTATTTTCATGGTAACTATATGACAATGGCTTGTAGCCATAGAGAGTTTGTGAATTCTTAGCAGTTGCTCTTAATCGTTCAAATTGTAGTTTTGTGACCAAAGCTCATCCATAATGCTTTCTTTTAATGTTTTACTCACATAGAAATCGTGAGTAACTCTCCTAATGGCTTCTTACTCTTCTAAAAAAGAAACTTTATATGTACTGTAGAGGAAAAACTTGTCTTTTGATTTTCTGGCAATCTTTCTATTGATCAATAGTAGTTAACTTTTTAGAGTTTTGCTTATTGTCTGGTTATTGGTTCTTTGTATTAACTATATTTTCACAAATTTTTGTACAGAGTTTGACACCCCGTCTATCTTTGGGTCGTGAAGTTTTATGGGTGGTTGTACCTCGAAAGTCTGGTATAGGTTATGCTGTAAGATACGAGACTGATAAGCTGGTAATGCCTCTTCTCCGTGAGTTTGTTAGACAGCTCTCAATTTATCGGTTTTCTCTTATCAAGTTCTTTTCCACAGTTTGTTTTACTTTATCAGTTCTGCATCACAAACTCAATTCGTATTTTATATTGGTGAACATTCTTATTTGTGTTTATTTACCTTTCATATTAAAAACCCTTCTTAATCAACAGGTTGCCTCCGGGCAAGTTGCTAGCACTGGTGCTTTCATCTCTAAAATCATATAGAGCATAGATAAATCATGACCCATTGTTTTCTTGTTTTCATACTCAGATTTCACTCGCCACCGATTTCATGTACAACTACTTCCCGAAACTCTCGAAGAAGCTATCGAGAAGGTATGGCCATAATCCAAACCAGCTTCATTTAGTCCCTGCAACTCAGGCAGAAGCAGGACATTAGATGTTCAGATTTTTATCCCTCATTTATAGGATGGATTATATGTTTTGGTGACGGTGGCACCTTAAAAACTATTTTTTTGTGTGTCAAACTTCTTTATTGGAATCAAATTAATAATAATGATATCAAACGATGGGCAGGTTTAGCCATTTATAAAAAGTAAAAACTTCTATGAGATGCAAAACCCGTTATTTCATTTCTCTGTGGTAAATTCCAAAAAAAAAAACGTTTCCTTAATGTTTTGTGTTTTATTTGGCTAGACCGCCTAAGAAATTACCATCAAGGTTCTTCACTTAGCCCTTTTGATGTGTGATTCCTTTGATATGTATGATTTTACAGTCGACCCGGGTTACAAAGAGAGGTGCAAAACCCTCTCCATTACAGTTTTCAATCGATCTACCATGTCTACCTTTGAACAAATCTTTTTGTGATGATTATTAGTTCAGGACCAAATATTTCTTTGCATGGTAGATCTTACTACCAAATGATGTAGTGTTTGGGTGTAAGAATGTAGTATATATAAATCAAAACATAAACTTAATGAGTTAGATATAATGTCATTCTGATTTTTTTGTATGCATCTGGTTAGAAATGCTTGTGGTTTTCATTGCTTACTTGTTATGACAATATATTGATATTATCTCATGCTTGAAATGCAACCTAGCTCTCACGTAAGTGATTTAACTATATAACTTTCTCCTCAGACAATAACAAGGAGAAGAGGCTGTGATATCGTTAAGGAAGTTGAAATGCTATCAAGTACAGACGCCTCAGTGGACTGCGGCAAGGACCTTGACGAGTTCCTACAGGATTCACTTACGTAAGATGAGTTACATGTATACCTTTCGTGCATTGTAGTCCTTTACTATCTTTTCAGAAATCTTTATGCAAATTAATTGTCTTCGAATCATCCAACTCGTGTTTGCAGCTGGGACTCAAATTTATGAGGGAAAACTGTATAAAGTATGTGACTTACTCAACTACATAGGGAGCCCTCGAGGCAGCTCATACGGTGAGAATTACCTTTATTGCATATCAGCGTTAGATTTCAACTTCTGTTCTCTTAGTAGACTACTAAGCTTCGAGCGTTTTGTTTTTGTCTATCAGCTGTTAGTATGTCTGATCAGCCTGTTACGCTAGATTAATAATAGTAAAAAAACAAAAAATGTTCTCTGCAGTATTTGTTCACACATTTGTTCTTCTTAATTAGATGGGATAGCTGGTGCCATTTTAGACCTTGTGAACAGTAGCACAATCCTTCAAGCCAACTACCTGAAAGAGATTGAAGCAGGCATTGTGCTGGAAAGTCAGGTTTAACATAAAAATTGCTAGAACGCTTTATTTAACAATTTTTAAGGAAAAAACAAAACAAAAATAGGAACTAAAATTACCACAAAAAATTAAAACAAGATCATCATTTGGAGATGTTCGTCTGGGATTCATTTTTTTAATAAAATTATATTAGCCCTAACCAAATACTATCACCTAACCCAATAAAGCAAATGGCCTGGCCTGCTAAGAATAAAACCCTCATTGACTACAAACCTATTTATATACATCAAATATTTAGCCGCTAAGTTATGCCGAAAATGTTAGTGGAGCATTTAGTTACTAATTTAAACATAACAATTAGTGGGTCATTTATCTGGGGTTATTAAATGGTGGTAATAGATAGTGCTTTCATTATTTAAAACCGTTACACAATTTAATTAACATCCAAAGTGAAGAATAATGGGCCTAAAAATGCGTGACGTTACAAAGTTGGTAGGTGTACCCTACCAGCACAAGTATAAAAACCACCAATCCCAGACCTCCCATTCCACACATTACTTGCAAATACATTACATATAGAACACCGGTCTAACCAAACATCTTCACTCTTCTCATCTCCCAGATGTCACGTTCATTGCAACAAATCATGGCTGCTCCACACCACTCTTCAGCAGTACACATACCACAACAGGTCAGCGTGGATAACCTAACACTCGGAACGACAATGCACCACATAACAGTACGTATCTTGCGGATGTGGGAGGCTAGAAACTTCAAGCGTAATGGGGAACTCATGAGTCTGGATGCACTACTTATCGACAGCAAGGTCCTCTTTTAAACCACCTTCCCGCTACTACTCTAAACAAATGCTTATGAAAATTCATAACTTTGCAGGATTGCCTGATCCAAGCATCAATCCACCATCGCCGGGTCCCACACTTCCAGAATCTTGTTCAAGTTGGAAAGGTCTACACCATCTCTAATTTCGAAGTTGTCCCGGCATACGAGCGATACAAGGTCACAGACAACACCAACTCCATAAGATTCATAGACACAACCGAAATCAAAGAAGATGACACAACAGATTGCCCAATCAAGGTGGAGGTGTTCAGATTGCTCACATATCCTGAGTACTTAGCACTAGCGAATACAAACCTCCAACTACCAGGCAAGTAGCACCACTAATATTCAAAACCTACTGATATGTCCTTAACGACTATGCCTTTTCCAGATGTTGTGGGACAAATACTAAGCGTCCAAGGTTCAAATCTGGAAGAACCAACCTCGACTCAGAAGATTGTCATGCTTCTCATGCTTCAGGAGTAAGCATCCTAAATTTAAATAACCATACCCTTACAAAATAAATGTGTCAGGTACAAAAAATTATGTCGACTTACGGACGTAAAGTTTGACAAAATTTAAAAACAGGAGAACAACAGTGCGGGTAACAATTTGGGATCAACAAGCATCAGAATTTCGTAGCCAGTTCCTCAACCAAGGTAGAGACACCGTGGTTGTTGTCTGCACATATGTGAATCCAAAGCTTTTTGCAGGTGAAATTTTAAAACCCGTATCCTCCCAAAATCTCCGATGCCGGTCTTAATTGTAATAACGCAACTAACAAAATGGCCCATTTAATACAGGTACACTCTATTTGAACTCAACTGGTTCAACCAAATTCTGTTTCGGTACTGCCTTTAAAACCATCCAAGATTTCAAAGACAGGTAGAGCTCCAAAAATACCACTGGTTCTGTTAGACATAGTTAATTTATAAAACTGGAAATTACGTCCGATGTTATGCAAACAGCATGGGATTAAATGACAAAAGCAACTACCCCTGCATCGAGAACGAACTCACCGTTGAAAACAAGTTGGATACTATAACATTATCGGTGCTTCTGGAATATGTCTCCTCAGACACGAAGCAGGTAACATTCTGATTAGTAAAACTGATGTTTTGAAACTTAAACACCAATGCGTGTAAAATTGTGTACTATAATCCAGGAGAAGGAAGTGATTTGTAGAGCAACCGTCGCTTCAATCTCGAGGAGGAACGGTTGGAACTACATATCATGCGGGAAATGCTCCAAAAAGCTGATCCGTGGGCTAACTTCTTTCACTTGTATAACCTGTAACAATACAAGCGCAGCAGGAGTCCTCAAGTAAGCAAACATTAGTTTTTTAAAAAGCTAGTAAGACAATGACTCGAGGCATACATATATTATTTTTGTTCTCTAGTGCTTATGTTACGAGTATTATAGGGATAAAAAGTGGAGATCATTGCCTGAAAATTATATTACTTAAAAAAATATGTTAATTGAAGGACTCATATGACGATGACAAACCGACCAACCCTTAACCTTTCCTTGCTGAGTACAGATTCAGGGTGGATATGGTGGTCGAGGCTGAAGGAGCGCAAACAAACTTTGTCCTTTTCGACCGGGATGCCCGAAGGCTCACAAACCAAAACGCAGAAGACATTACCTTACCCAAGGTGAAGATCAACGCCTATCCTAATATACTTTGACTCAAGCACTACGATAACAATGCATGAGGCCAAGCTAATTCACATATATGTATCAGGAAGGTGAAGGAGAGTCTGGGGCTCATCAGAATGTCATACCGAATTGTCTTGCTGACCTGGTAGGGAGGTCTTTTGATTTTCAGATAAAAATAACAAAGTTCAATTTCAGCACGTCTTCTCAGTCATTTACCATCACCCGTGTCCTACGTGAAAACGAGCAGCCGCTGCCTAAGGTAATATTCTACGACAACCAGAAATATTCATTATAACACCCAGTAATAATCAAAAAAAAAAAACAAGGTGACATTTCACAGAACACAACCGATCACAGTCCAAAGGATAACATTATCCATGCAGTAAGCCAGAAGGAAGCAGATGGTGAGATGGTGAACCACCACCTACCCAAACCAACAACTGAGTTCCATGAACTTAAGGAAGCAAAGGCTGAGTTTCGAGAAACTGAGGTAATCACACTAAATGAAGCCACGCTGTTCCATAAACAAATTAAACTTTACAATGTCCGTTTATTTAATCACATTTTTCCCAATAACCTGCAGGGCAAAAGCCAAAAAACAAACAAAGTCACAAAGAAAACCAAAAAGACTGAAGCTGATGCATTAGAGGAAGATAGCCTTGCCACAGTAGAGACTACCCCATCGAATCTGAAAAAACAACGCAAAGCTTAACACGGATGATGCTTCGCTCGAAGACTACTACTATGCTATGCATTTCTTTCCATTACCTTACTTTTTATTACTATCCCAACTTTAAGTCCACCGCAAAAAAAAAAAAATAACACTCCCTATTGCCTCCGCTTATTTCCCAAGTTTATTAATAAAAATTTCGTCATCCTTATAATATCTCAACAGACAACCACCGATTACTCAAGGCATTTCCGATTGGGTTCAATCTCAATTTAATAACGACCTAAACTGTGTTTAAAAAATTTAGAACATACTGCTCCTTCAAACGGGATATATTTTGATGATAACAAGGAGGTACACAACACCGTCCATATTCACATTACAATAAAAACAGACATTTTCAAATCAGGTATATGGTTTCTATGACGAATGCCAAAGGAAGTATGGTAACGCTAATGCCTGTCGATATTGCACAAATGTTTTTGACTATCTTACTCTGTCAGCTATTATAGATGGCACAGTAAGTAATTTCTTCAGGAACTTGAGAGCGCATATGTTAGCTGGATGCTATACTTAAAATAATATTTTCTTTGTCTAGGTTCTATGTGTTCATGGTGGCCTTTTCCCAGATGTCCGGACAATTGATCAGGTTAAACTATGCTTTTATTGCTTTTGACTTTCACCCATCAAGTGTGTTTCTGGCTCAGCATGTTATTAAGGTCATCCACTCCCTTTAGATCTTATTGTGGCCCCTAGATAAGACAGACCCAACGGAATTGTGAAATTCCACATGAAGGGCCCTTTTGCGATCTTATGTGCAGTGATCCTGAAGATATTGAAACATGGGCTGTTGGTCGACGTGGAGCTGGTTGGCTTTTTGGATCGCGGGTTACCATTGAGGTATGTTTTTCTTCTTGAATAGTTGATTCAATGCTGTAATTAATTGAATTTAACTACTCTGATATTTTCTGATGTTTGATTTTGACTACTGGTGCAGTTTAACCATATCAACAAGCTTGATCTTGTATGCCGCGCACACCAGCTTGTACAAGAAGGTTTTAAGTACATATTCCAAGATAAAGGCCTTGTGACTGTGGGTGTCCTGCTTCTATGACTTGGAATTTTTTAAACTGGAAATTTGGTAATATTACTTTACAACTTCCACATGCTTGATTACCAAAATAAAGGTCTAATAAAAGGTTAAAAAGAATGCATAACATATGATTAATATAAATTTTTGAAAAGAAAAGAAAAACAAATGCTTAAAATAAAGAACAATAGAAGAAGAAAAACATGTTAAAAATAAGATGGAAGAAGTTGTAATTAAAGGTGGAAAAAAAAATAATTAGGTTCGGTTAATTGATCGTTTGCTAATTTAACGGTTCTTAGCCGACTTAAGAGGTGGAATTAATTAGGTTCAAGGCAATCCCGGTTCAAGAATAAGAGCGAACCGGAGAAAACCAGGATTGCCTCAATTACAAAACCCTCGGAAGACCAAATACCCAAAAAAAATTGCCCCCAAAACTGCAAGAAAACCCTCACTTCTCTTCCTCGTCTTCCTATTTGTTCTGCTGTGGCCGTAAAGGTTTCCCCCAATTCGGTGACGGCGGCGATGGCGCATCTTTTACAACCACTTGCAATGGCACAAGTCGATGCGAAGACTAAAGCCGATGAGATTGTTGATTACTCCATCCTCCAGTGTCCTGTTCCCTACGAGGAACTCCACCGTGAAGCTTTCAATTTAGTATATCTTAAATCGATTTTTTCGATATATATTTTTTAAAAAAATAGTTTCTTTCTTCAGCTTACACTTTAACTTATTCAATTCCCCGTTACCTCAATCTGTGTGTTTATTGATCTCAAACGAATAAAAAACTAGAGATAGATGAGTATGATTTGAGTGCATTGTTAGGGATATAGCACTCTTTTGTTTTTTTGGAGGAAGGTCGAGCGATTTAGTGTACTGATTGTTTTTCCCGTCAAGTGTTCAAGGTCTTACGAGATTTACAAACAGTATAGTGTGGTTTTAGATTGTTCAATTGATCCGGATTTTATTTGTTTCACTGAGTTTCGCTGCCTCAAAGTATTGTCGGGGTAGTCAATATTCATTTCGTTATTTTCATGGTAACTATATGACAATGGCTTGTAGCCATAGAGAGTTTGTGAATTCTTAGCAGTTGCTCTTAATCGTTCAAATTGTAGTTTTGTGACCAAAGCTCATCCATAATGCTTTCTTTTAATGTTTTACTCACATAGAAATCGTGAGTAACTCTCCTAATGGCTTCTTACTCTTCTAAAAAAGAAACTTTATATGTACTGTAGAGGAAAAACTTGTCTTTTGATTTTCTGGCAATCTTTCTATTGATCAATAGTAGTTAACTTTTTAGAGTTTTGCTTATTGTCTGGTTATTGGTTCTTTGTATTAACTATATTTTCACAAATTTTTGTACAGAGTTTGACACCCCGTCTATCTTTGGATCGTGAAGTTTTCTGGGTGGTTGTACCTCGAAAGTCTGGTATAGGTTATGCTGTAAGATACGAGACTGATAAGATGGTAATGCCTCTTCTCCGTGAGTTTGTTAGACAGCTCTCAATTTATCGGTTTTCTCTTATCAAGTTCTTTTTCACAGTTTGTTTTACTTTATCAGTTCTGCATCACAAACTCAATTCGTATTTTATATTGGTGAACATTCTTATTTGTGTTTATTTACCTTTCATATTAAAAACCCTTCTTAATCAACAGGTTGCCTCCGGGCAAGTTGCTAGCACTGGTGCTTTCATCTCTAAAATCGTATAGAGCATAGATAAATCATGACCCATTGTTTTCTTGTTTTCATACTCAGATTTCACTCGCCACCGATTTCATGTACAACTACTTCCCGAAACTCTCGAAGAAGCTATCGAGAAGGTATGGCCATAATCCAAACCAGCTTCATTTAGTCCCTGCAACTCAGGCAGAAGCAGGACATTAGATGTTCAGATTTTTATCCCTCATTTATAGGATGAATTATATGTTTTGGTGACGGTGGCACCTTAAAAACTATTTTTTTGTGTGTCAAACTTCTTTATTGGAATCAAATTAATAATAATGATATCAAACGATGGGCAGGTTTAGCCATTTATAAAAAGTAAAAACTTCTATGAGATGCAAAACCCGTTATTTCATTTCTCTGTGGTAAATTCCAAACAAAAAACGTTTCCTTAATGTTTTGTGTTTTATTTGGCTAGACCGCCTAAGAAATTACCATCAAGGTTCTTCACTTAGCCCTTTTGATGTGTGATTCCTTTGATATGTATGATTTTACAGTCGACCCGGGTTACAAAGAGAGGTGCAAAACCCTCTCCATTACAGTTTTCAATCGATCTACCATGTCTACCTTTGAACAAATCTTTTTGTGATGATTATTAGTTCAGGACCAAATATTTCTTTGCATGGTAGATCTTACTACCAAATGATGTAGTGTTTGGGTGTAAGAATGTAGTATATATAAATCAAAACATAAACTTAATGAGTTAGATATAATGTCATTCTGATTTTTTTGTATGCATCTGGTTAGAAATGCTTGTGGTTTTCATTGCTTACTTGTTATGACAATATATTGATATTATCTCATGCTTGAAATGCAACCTAGCTCTCACGTAAGTGATTTAACTATATAACTTTCTCCTCAGACAATAACAAGGAGAAGAGGCTGTGATATCGTTAAGGAAGTTGAAACGCTATCAAGTACAGACGCCTCAGTGGACTGCGGCAAGGACCTTGACGAGTTCCTACAGGATTCACTTACGTAAGATGAGTTACATGTATACCTTTCATGCATTGTAGTCCTTTACTATCTTTTCAGAAATCTTTATGCAAATTAATTGTCTTCGAATCATCCAACTCGTGTTTGCAGCTGGGACTCAAATTTATGAGGGAAAACTGTATAAAGTATGTGACTTACTCAACTGCATAGGGAGCCCTCGAGGCAGCTCATACGGTGAGAATTACCTTTATTGCATATCAGCGTTAGATTTCAACTTCTGTTCTCTTAGTAGACTACTAAGCTTCGAGCGTTTTGTTTTTGTCTATCAGCTGTTAGTATGTCTGATCAGCCTGTTACGCTAGATTAATAATAGTAAAAAAACAAAAAATGTTCTCTGCAGTATTTGTTCACACATTTGTTCTTCTTAATTAGATGGGATAGCTGGTGCCATTTTAGACCTTGTGAACAGTAGCACAATCCTTCAAGCCAACTACCTGAAAGAGATTGAAGCAGGCATTGTGCTGGAAAGTCAGGTTTAACATAAAAATTGCTAGAACTTTATCTTATCAAGTTCTTTTCCACAGTTTGTTTTACTTTATCAGTTCTGCATCACAAACTCAATTCGTATTTTATATTGGTGAACATTCTTATTTGTGTTTATTAACCTTTCATATTAAAAACCCTTCTTAATCAACAAGTTGCCTCCGGGCAAGTTGCTAGCACTGGTGCTTTCATCTCTAAAATCGTATACAGCATAGATAAATCATGAACCATTGTTTTCTGGGTGGTTGTACCTCGAAAGTCTGGTATAGGTTATGCTGTAAGATACGAGACTGATAAGATGGTAATGCCTCTTCTCCGTGAGTTTGTTAGACAGCTCTCAATTTATCGGTTTTCTCTTATCAAGTTCTTTTCCACAGTTTGTTTTACTTTATCAGTTCTGCATCACAAACTCAATTCGTATTTTATATTGGTGAACATTCTTATTTGTGTTTTTATTTACCTTTCATAGTAGGCATTCGTGAAAGTCCTCTGCTGAGATGCCCGTTGTTCGGTAGGGAGCTTGTAAGTCAACCAGATCTTAAAATTAGTTCCAAATACTGCTAAAATTAATCACTAAAGTTAGTAATGCTAAACATAATTTTTAGAAATGTGTTTCACCAAGATTTTAATACACTCTTCTGTTATTCAGGCAATTGAAGCCTCCAAAAGATCCCCTCGAATTAAAGGCCCGAGTGGTGTAGTCCAGGTATCTCACTTTACTTGCTTTAAAGACTTCAATATAAGAACTCACAAAGCGAATCTTATGCTCAACTTCATCAATAATAAGAAAACTCTGAAACCCATTAAAATCACCATCCTTTACTGGATTACAAAACCTCGCTAATAAACAAATATTACTATCTCCGTAAGATTAACCTTTTATTCTCCAAAAAAAAAATATATATATAGGTTGGACCAATTAATTGGACGACATGTACAGTAGAGTACATTCTGATTTGGTTTATATTTATGTGAACTATCTTTCAAATCTCTATGTGTTTGTCTACACAAGGGGAATTATCTTCCTTAAATTTGGATGACAGCGCAGTCTGAGTCTGTTTTGAAATCACGTATCTTGAGTGTAGACAATTAATTAGGATCTACACAATAAAAATATGAAGATTCGGTGACGTCACCGGAAAGCTTGAAAGTAGAGCCAAGTTTTAGTACTAAACTCCCCAAATTCGTTTAAATAAACCATGGCCACATTGGTTCTTAACGTCTCTCTGTGGCGTTAAAAATAGTCTATGCACGTGATGCACTTATACATCGAAATATGTTTGCCTTATTAACTAAACCGATAACCAAAATCGAATCAAATAGCAGTGAATACAGTAAGGACCAAAGGAACTACAAAACAGACAATCATTGATCAATGCATTTATGTTCCTCTCAAAAAATAGCCAAATAGGTAATCCATTGATTATACTAAGCGAAAATGTTACATAGATATTAGTCGCCAGAATCGGTTCCTTCAAATATTGAAACTCTCAAAATGAACAACAGATCAAAGTCTGAAGCCTTGAGCATAAAATTGAAGTATTATTACTAAATTACTGAAGATGCACCATGACAACTAAATTAAATGGACAACTGGCTAATACAATAATATATAAGCTTATATTGACATGTTCAATAATAGACTATTTAAAATCTATCAACAACAAAGTAATACATGAAACGTTCGCTATTAAACCAAAAATACTTGGCATTTACAGCACCGTTAAATTACAAGAAATAAATGGGTCCACCACTACATGATCCTACTAGTGCATTGATATAAATCACTCTGAACTCAAAGTTTTTAGTTCAAAGGATGTCAAAGGTCCACACATAAAAAACGGTAATAAGCTTATTGAATTAGGGGGAAGACAAAAAGTTTTAAATGGTAAATCACGCAAATGATCACACTTACAGAGTGTCTATAAATAGACAAGCATCGAACACGAATTCCCATCACACAAAACACATCAAAACATAGTTGAAACTATCATACCAAATGTCAAGGGATAAAACACCTCTCTCCCATCTAGAAGCTCTACCAAGGGATATGATCACCCAAATCCTATCAGAAGTCGCTAAGGTCAATCGAGAAGACGTCACCAGCTACATTCTCGCTTCCAAGGAGCTAGCCCAATCAGCCAACGATGTCAGCGTCTTCAAGAACATGGAGCTTAACAACTTGGTTAGATCGCCCTTGTTGGCTGCTAACAACTACACTGCCCTAATGGAGAAATGCATCGAGCACTCCAACCCATCTGCCCATTATGTCAAAGGGATATTGGAGTACTTTAACTACGACAACCCCATCGAAGGCTTGGTTCATCTATTTGACGCTGCAAATGCAACCAGCCCCATCCCTGAAGCCGTTTACCTCTACGGGATTATCAACTTGTGCATGGGCCAGTTTGAGGTTGGAAAACACTACATTGATCTGCGTTCCACAGATGACAATACTAAGGCTGATCAAAGCTGGAGAAATATAAAGCGAGCATTGCATGGAATTGGGATAGCTAGGAAGCCAGAATATATGAACTCACTTTCGGAGATGGTGCCACCTTTCGAGTGTAACATTAACGACATGGAAAACACATGCGACGAATGCTTCCACTACAAACAGATGTTTAAGTTTATCTACACCATCTAAACCGTTCCGAATCAACCCCCTGTTTTTTTACTTCCGGTGGTCTTACCCACTGTGTTTTATTACACGTTTGTCATCATGTCCTATTTTATCAAGTAATAATTGTTTGCGGCAACATGCTTTTCCATTATCAATTCATTTAAAGAGAAATTGCAGGGAATATCTCTTGGGAGACAACTATTACACATGTAGTAAAAAAATAACTGCAGAGCCGATGTGACTCCACACGTTTTCTGGGTTATCAATCACTTAGGCACAACGGCATGAACATGGTTTTTTTTACCGACAGTTAACACTCTCCGGTTGAAAGAGTGACTCCCGCTCTGCCTTAGGACTCAATTTACTCTGCCTTAGGTGTATATGTGTAAGTAGATTCACAAAACAGAGCATGGTCTCGAAGAACAGAACCATCAAAAAGTCATCATTGGGCTATACATTATTTGGACAAATTCAGATGCCCATAAGTAAAGCCAAAACCAAAATGTCAAGTTAGTCCTTCAAACCCAATAATACACCTAATCTACAAACGCATGTGCAACACAAATAATCTGGGCCGCTTCATTGCAAAACAGTCACGTTACACGTCATCATCATCATCTTCGTTTAGATTTAGGGTTCGTGTTCAGCCATCGACAAGACTTAGGTCATTTATCGAACGGATTTTGAACGCAGAAGATGCCAAAAATGAAAAAGCGCCGCCATGTAACGCAAAATTACTGGCTATGACTATTAACGGGGCCTGATAATGCGTATTAATTACATCGACGCAATAATAAAAATATTAGTAACGGGAACTGAAGCATTCAAACCAGCATACCCAATCGGCCAAACACACATCTAACAATGGGAAAACAAACAGACCAAGTAATCTTCCTCTCTAACTTATCAATCTCAGGTTAACAGGCAAAATTATGGTTCTCACTTATTTGACAATAATTCTACAGCCACAAATAATTCCCTCTCCATTGCAGTGATTATATCGACGGGAGTAGTTTCCTCTATAGCCTCCTCTACATCACCGGCCACTCACTCCGATAATCTGTTCTGCTTCTCCGGAATTCAGGTAAATCTGGAAAAAATATAAACGCGTCCACTTCTTCTCAAACAAATTATTTCTTAAACACAATGTCTCACAGAAATGATTACAATCCCTCTATATATGTAGGCTACGGGCGACGACGATGATGATCTAACTCCTACACAGTCGTATACCTCTCGATTAATACTACCATTCTTTGAGCTTGTCACGCCACCCAAAAAAATACCCGACAATTCTGCAAATACCCGTAACCAAAACACAAGTATCAAAGAAAGCTATGGTCTCCATCAGCATGAGACTATTCTGCTACACGTAAGATTATCACAGTTTCCTCTGCAAACTCGAGTGTTCTTCCCATTCCTCAATAATGTTTATCATGCATTTGTGTCAACATCTACCGTGAAATTGATGTGCAGATAGGACAATAAACGTTTGCAGATTCCCACACCAAGCTCGGTTACAGTTATAGGTAGATAGCGGAGATACGCAGTGAGTAAGGAATATATTTTTCATTGCTTCTCTGCAAAATTTGTTCACAATATATATGGTGAAAGAACTTGGAAATTTTCCTTCTTACAACTTTAGAGTTAAAATATCATCGTTTGAATGTGTGGTGGTTCATGTTTCTGTTATTCACATTTGAACCCATGGAGTTGAGTCTACGATGAAGTTTGTCACATTAGCTAAAATTATATAATATGGAGGAAAAATGTGCCATTTACACAATCTTAACATCTATTCGATCGGAGATTATCTTTACGCTTTTCAGGGAATTGGCTTGGTTCTGGTTCTGTTGAGTTTCTCTGTAAGTACTCAACAAACGGAGCCAGTTATGGTGAGGATAAGCAGAGCTCTAATTCCAAAAGAGTTGTGGACCTAACCAGCGGTGCCTTGGGTACGTTTTAAGATAAAACCTTACTCGTGTTTTCTTTCACAATGAGCTCCACAACCTGTTACGCTCAAGTAGTTTTACTTTTGGGAATAAAAAATACAGGTTAACTTAACAGACACAGTAAAACCAGATGGATTCAAAGAAACGGAGAGCAACATGGTCTGAACAAGACTCAACAAGAGAGAGCAGGGGAAAAAGGAAATTGACAATGCTTAATAAATCAAAAGGTACAGCCTACCACAAGTTTTAACATTCGTAGCAATGACTTCTCGCTTGTAGAGGTTAATTAATATATTAACAACGTACGGAATTAACAAATAAACATAAAATTAAAAAATCATCACATCGTTCGGGAATACTCTACATTAAAAATTGGCAAAATAGAAGAAATAAAATATCCAATATTCACAACATAGCTTATATGTAGGTAATTCATTGGCGATGGAAACGAAACAGCAACTACATCCTACGCCATCAGACAGCCCCGCAGAAGCAGAAACCCAAGAAGGTGTGGTTCTTTAATGAAAAAATATTTGACTCACATTATTTAGAACAACAAATTACGAGGACTACAAGCCTTCATACATTAACTCAAATTGATCATCCATTATTATAAACGCAGCAGTGTCAGCCATAGCAAGGCAACATAGGAGGGAGATCCTCAGGAGAAAACGATCTGGTTAACAACATGCAGGTAATATATCTTTAACTGTAAAAAGTAAAACTGATAAAATCACTTAATAAAAGTAGCATCAAACGGGTAAGACTAATAAAAAACAGCAACCTATTTAGACAATAGTATTGCCACTTGCAAATATGCACTTATCGTAGAGTATTAGTCATCTAAACTGATTGTCAATTGTTAAACATGCATATCTTATTAATAAACAAACACAATTCATATATTATATGTATTTTTTTACAATCCACAATACAATTTTTAAAAAGTTTACTCTTACCACAGAAAATGCTAATATTATCCGGGATGTAGCTGCCTCAACAAAGTCAACAACGAACACAAAACTTCGAACAAGTAAGTACATCTGCCTAACTATTAAACACGTTTGCTAACATATAAACTTAATTAATACCTATTATTTTAAAAAGGACCAAGAAAACCAAAAGACCGCCACACAAACCGGTTAGAAGAATGCAGTATGTGTGGAGCTTTAGTATGGGAAGCAGAGGGCACTGAAAGAGCGGCAGGTAAGCAAATTCTGTATCAAATATGCTGTCAGAAAGGGAGGGTATCACTGCCTCCAATGAAAGAACCGCCAAAAGAGTTTGCAGACCTATTAACCACCTCTTATTTCAAGAGGAATATAAAAGTCATGAACGCCCTCATGGCATTCACATCAATAGGTGCTAAGGTTGACCATAGCGTTATGGACGGGTATGGCCCTTACACTTACAGAATCTCAGGCCAAAATCACCATAAGATGGGGTCACTTCTTCCGGTTGAAGGTCAGAAGCCAAGATTTTCACAGCTTTTTATTTACGATACCGCAAATGAGATTCAGAATCGGGTCAACATAATGTCAAGGAAAAAAGAGTCGGATAAGGTGGATGAAAATGTGGTTAAAACACTTGTCGCAATCATGGACGAGCACAATCACCTCGCTAAAGAGTTTAGAAAGGCTAGGGACAAATACGAGTCAGGGAAAATTGAAGAGTTTACAATACGCCTCGTTGGTCAACCAGATAAAGGGCGGCAATACGACTTGCCAACTGGAGAGGAAATTGCTGGTTTGGTTGTAGGAAATCAAGAATCAAGACATGGGGAAAGGGATGTAATAGTCACGTACAAAACAGAAAAACTACAGAGGATTACACCTACTCACCAGCATTACATGGCATTGCAATACCCAGTTCTATTCCCCTACGGAGAATCAGGATTCCACTTAAACATTCCCTACAGGCCACTACCTGGCAGTAAAATTAAGAGAGAGAATGTCACAATTCGTGAATTCTATGCTTATTAACTGCATACACGATTAGCAGAGGGTAAGACGCTAATCCAAGGAGGTAGGCTATTCCATCAATTTGTCGTTGATGCCTACACGACTATTGAGGAAGAAAGATTGAAATTCCATAGGAATAACCAGAAGCAGCTGAGAGCAGAACTCTACAATAACGTCTGTGATGCTGTGGGTCGTGGTGATACAAATTCAAAGGAACTTGGAACGAAAGTTATTTTACCAGCAACATTCACAGGAGGACCAAGATACATGATAGACAATTATCATGATGCAATGGCGATCTGTAAAAATTTTGGTAACCCACACCTCTTCATCACATTTACCGCGAACCCTAAATGGCCAGAAATCGAAGAGCACTTGGGTCGTTATGGAAATGATTCACCAAATGATCGCCCAGATGTGGCTTCTCGTGTCTTCAAGATGAAGTTAGATGAAATGATATCAGATTTCAAAAAAGGAAGGTTCTTCGGATATATGCGTGCAGGTACAATTTTACACTATTATATTTTTTTACGAATGAAAGTACCACCACCTATGATAAATCATAGAAATAAAATGAATCAACGATTAGTAAAAACTCTATATATTAAACATCGATAGCTTAAATAACACGAAAAAGTTTTTTTAAAAACACACGACCCAAATAAGACCCATTTAAAAGAAAAGAGAAATCAACAACAACAAAATAGGCTACAGAAATATATGGTTAAAAAATTAACAACAAATAATATTTAGTGTACAATCACTCTGCTTTATAGTAAGGGACGTTTTAGGAGGGGAAACAAGTGTGAAGTTATAATGAAATTCAAGTTTCAATACACCATTAATTAATCTTTTACAGTTTTCAACAATTTGTATTCTTTAAATAGTTGTACATTACTGGAAATGTGTTAAATAATGAATTTGTTGGGTGAAATTTTGTTTTCATATATTTCAAGGTAACACTCATACACATTAATAACTATATAAATTAATAAAATATTATAGTCTCAACATTCTTAATTAATATAGTCTCTACTACATCCTAATACACACAAACATTTTAATATTTGCAGTTGTCTACACCATAGAATTCCAGAAAAGAGGGCTGCCACACGCCCACATATTATTATGGTTAGAGGACACCGAACAAAAACCAGATCCTTCAGTGATTGATCACCTGATTACAGCTGAAATACCGGATGAAAAAACAGATCAAGAAGGATACGAGTTGGTGAAGAAACACATGATGCATGGGCCATGTGGCCATCAACGGCCCCAATCTCCATGCATGGAAAATGGGATTTGCACCAAAAAATATCCAAGATCTTATGCGCCAAGTACGACATGCGATAAGAACGGGTATGTCATTTACAAGAGGGAAGAAGATGATGAGAAAATGATTCTCAAAGGCGATACAACACTAGACAACAGATATGTGATCCCATACAACATGGAGTTGTTAAAAAAAATACCAATCACACATCAATGTTGAATGGTGTTGCACATCAAAGGCAATTAAATACCTCTTCAAGTACATCACGAAAGGTGTGGACAAGGCAACCATAGTCTTCGAGCAAAGTGGGGATTCTTCAACCTTGCACAAAGAAGCACCGGAGGGGAAAGTAGAGGTAGATGAGATAACAAAGTACCAAGAATGTCGATATTTATCTGCATGCGAAGCAACTTGGCGTATCTTTGCATTCGACATTCACCACCAAAGGCCAGCTGTGCAGAAACTCCTAATTCACCTACCTGGGAAACAAAGTATTATCTTTGAAGAATCGGACTGTCCAGAAGATGTGGCATCCAAGGGGGGAATACATCTAACAATGTTCACGGAACATTTCGAGGCCAACAAACGTTACCCCATCGCAAGAGAGCTGACTTATCCACAGTTCCCAACAAGATTAGTTTGGAATGTTAGAGAAAAAATCTGGTCATTAAGGCAACGAGGAGATACAATTGGAAGGCTTGTAAACATTCATCCATCAGCAGGGGAGCTATACTATTTAAGGATGATTGTGAGTCACAGAAAAGGAGCGACTAGCTATGAGAGCTTACGTACAGTGGGAAATGTAACGTATGCAACGTTTAAGGAAGCTTGTTATGCAATGGGATTATTGGATGGAGACAAAGAGTGGCATGAAGCAATGGAGGAGGCATCATACTGGGCATCTGCTAGCCAACTCAGGGAAATATTCGTTACGTTGCTACTATACTGTGAAGTAAGTCGGCCCGAAACTTTGTGGAGTCGTTTCTGGCCAGTTTTAGGGGAGGATATGGCACACAAGATGAGGAAAAAATTCAACTTCGATGAGTACAACTTAACAGAAGAAGAAATACAAGAGTACACACTTGTTGAATTATAGACTTTGTTGGCTGAAAGTCACAAATCTCTAGCTGATTTCCCCAACATGCCCCTCCCAGAAAGGAATATAATGAACGAGTTTAAGAACTCACTCATAAGGGAAGAGTTAAACTACAATATCAACGACTTAAGAGAAGAGCATGATCGGTTGTTTCGAACACTTAATTCTGATCAAGAAGCAGTTTACAATTCTGTAATAGCTTCGGTGAACAATTCAGAAGGGAAGCTGTTCTTTGTTTATGGGCCAGGCGGAATGGGGAAAACATATGTGTACAACACGATCATATCAAAACTACGATCAGAAAGGAAAATCGTACTACCGGTAGCATCTTCGGGTATAGCAGCTACACTACTACCGGGTGGTCGAACATCCCATTCTCGTTTCAAGATTCCGATAGATTTACAAGAACACTCGATGTGTGATATAAAGCCAAAGACAATGCTAGCAGAGTTGATAGAGAGAACCTCCTTGATTATATGGGACGAAATACTTATGGCACACAAGCATACCTTCGAGGCCGTAGATCGTACACTTAGAGATATCATGAGCAGAAAAGACCCGGCGGCATCTGAAAAAAATTTCGGGGGGATTACGGTGTTGCTCGGTGGAGATTTTAGGCAAATATTACCTGTCATCCCACAGGGGAGGAGGCAAGATACAGTCATGGCGACAATCAACCGGTCATATCTATGGGAAAAACGTAAGGTTTGCATTCTAAACCAGAATATGCGTTTAAAACAAGAGGAGAAGTTGTTTTCAAGGTGGATTTTAAATGTGGGAGATGGAGTCGCAAGTAAACCACAGTCGACATCTACACATAGCTATGAAAATGATGTGATAGCAATCAACGACAACCTTCTGTTGCCTGAAACAACAAACCCACTGGAAGAGATATTCAACTCTACATACAAGGAGTTTCATAAATATTTAGCCGATCACGAATATCTACGGGGAAGAGCAATTCTAACACCAAGAAATAAAACCGTAGACGAGTTGAATGCCTACATAATCTCAAAAGTTGAAGGAGATGCGAAAGAGTATCTGAGCTCAGACAGCATAGGAAGCAATGAAGTTTCAGAGGAGGATGAGAACACGTTTTATTCAACAGAGTATTTAAACGGAATAAAATGTTCGGGCCTGCCAAATCATCAGCTACAGCTAAAAAAAAACACACCGATACTTTTGATGCGAAACATCAACCAGAACGAAGGATTGTGCAATGGTACGAGGTTACTTGTAACGAGGTTAGGAGAGAGAGTAATAGAAGCTCAGATTATCACGAGTACAAACAAGGGGAAGAAAATAGTTATACCGAGGATAATCATGACAACGTCAGACACGAATTGTCCATACCAGATGAAAAGGCGCCAATTCCCAGTTCGTGTATGTTATGCTATGACAATCAACAAGAGCCAAGGACAAACTTTAGAAAAAGTTGGCTTGTATCTCCCAAAGCCAGTATTCAGCCATGGTCAATTGTACGTTGCGTTGTCAAGAGTCACGTCAATGGAAGATCTGAAAATCATCAATTCTACATCAAACTCGTCTTCAGACAAAGGCATTAGAAATATTGTCTACAAGGAGATATTCAACAATATTTGAGAAGAAGCAAGAGGTACAATAAAGTGACCGTAACTATAATCCATTATAATGATAAAACATAAAATCTATATATTTAATCGCTTACCCCAAATGCCAATATTTTAAATATTCAGGTCTTCAACTCCAGTGTTTGGAAAAAGGCTATTTTGAACGGGACTTCAAAGATGGATGTAACAAGATTCGAGACCCACCCAGAAGCACACATATTTTCCATAAAGGTACGTAAA
This sequence comes from Pseudoturritis turrita, assembly GCA_900406555.1. Lineage (NCBI taxonomy): Eukaryota > Viridiplantae > Streptophyta > Magnoliopsida > Brassicales > Brassicaceae > Pseudoturritis > Pseudoturritis turrita. The sequence continues at coordinate 232,029 of OVBL01000737.1, forward strand.
TAGTAGCATATTTGATTCTTCAGAGCTAGGAAAACTAAAATACAAGGGAAATTGCTTACTAACTCAATCATATATTCCGAATTTTCAATGACAAACACATGAAATAAAACCTAGGACATTCAAACAAATAAAGTATAGGAGTTAAAACAATTAAACAAAATTAAATTGTGGGTACCTCTTCTCTTGTCTATGGATTCTTACTCGCTTTATCAATTGGTCTGAATGACTAGCTTATTGTAGTTAATGATATATGGTCAATAATAGTGTAATTATCATCTTCTATAACAAGGTTAATAATAAGAAATAAGTGGTAACTTATGGAGATGTCCATTTCTAAATTTGTCTAATAATGATTTAATATAAAAAAAAAAACTAAATCAAATGGAACAGGTACGGAAGACATGAAGAAAGAGAGGGTACAAAGATGTTTCTTAAGGGAAACTGGTTACAAAGACTTTTTTTCATTGATTTGAGATTAGTTAAAATTATGATACTATAGAAATTATAGTTTTCACAAATGATTAATGGTAGTATTTGAGAAGATAAATTTTTAAAAAAAAATTCTACATAATAGGCTCAACAAAAATATATAATTTTCTCTTCGGAATAATGTTAACAAAAATAACCCGCGCGTAGCGCGAACTCTCACCTAGTTATACATAAAGACCCGTTGTAGTTTTGGAATTATCAGAATACCCTTTAAGGACTCTTTTTGCACTTTAAGGACTTGTGCTCAGTACTACTCACGATATGGCCCCATCCTTTTTATAAATATTTTATCATCACCCTTGAGAAATGAGATCTATATGTAGCTTTACTAGACCAACATTTCAAATTTTAAATACAAATTCGAGAGATGAGGAAGAAACTGTAAGCAACTTTGCCAATTAAGTCAATCATGTCTTTAACATTAACCAAATATGAACTACACAACTTTTCAAAAAATTGCCCAAAATAGCTATTTTTGCTATACAGTAGAACATCTATAAATTAATACTCTATAAATTAATAATCACCATAAATTAATAAAAAAATTCAGTCCTGAATTGGGCCAATGTAAAAAATAGCAAAATTCGATAAGATAATAAGATAATAATTTTTCTTGAAACTCTAATGTAAAAGATGGTTCCAATAATAACTTAAATTAATAATTATAAATTTTATGCATATATATATACATTTTAGAAAATTTAGTAAAATATGATTATAATATTGTATGTTTATATTTAAAGTTAAAATGTCGTTGGAACTAATCTCTAATTTTTCTTACTGCATCAAAATTTTTTGGTGTTGTAATATAGATCTCCTTCCAAAAATTATGAAGAGTTCTAGACGTGATAATTGTTTTATTACGCGTAAATATTTTGGATAGTGTTATCTCGTCTTCAACCTTATCAACGTAATTTTTCTAAATTCCGAATTTTTAGTATGTATCATTTTTATCTGGATAATTTAGTGGGCTATTAACGTCCATTCTATTACAATAACCAAAATTATTAACAGAATGTGGAAAGATGAATATGTAAACAATAAAATATACAAAATTTTAAATAAATAAAATTTTAGAAGAATTTGTACGAATTTTAAAGTAAACTACTTATTTTATATAAAAGATATTTTTTACAAAATCATGAAATAGAAAAAAATTTCTATAAATTAATAAATATTAATTTATCGATTAATTAATAACTCTATAAATTAATAAATTTTCAAAGTCCCAATATTATTAATTTATAGTATAACCTTAGCACACATATATGAACTTTTCAAAATTTTGCTAGCCAATTTTGCTATATCAACTATTTTAAGTTGGCACAAGTAAGGAAACCATCCTCAACTATAAAATTGTATGGCTGCATCCACCATGCGTCTGTAACATCACACACACTGACAAAAAACACCAGAGAATAGGATCAAAACCATGCTTGCCATTTTTTGTCAATGCCTCAAATCCATCTTCTTGTGCTCCCGCTGATTAACATCCCGATTTCTTCCTCTTGTTGTTCATTGTTAAGCAGTAAAATTTCTCCAAAGCAGCAGCTAGTTTTACCGCCTCCTTCAAAAACACAAGACGAAAGCATAAAAGTTTTAGCATCGAAGAGACACTACTAAGGTAGATCCAAATAAATCTGCGCTTTTCACTGAGCCCTACCAACCTTTTCCGTGATTTCCTTCTTGGCTTCTTGTTGCAGATTTCAGTCAGGATCTCCTCAATGTCTATAGAATCATCGACGTGCGTTTTCAACAAACTGCAGTTATCCAAAAGCCTGAGTTGATGAACAGCTCTTGCGGCAAGAGAAGTATCATCTTGTACCCTTTTTCTTGCATAATCCATTAGCACAAGCCCTGCGAAATACCATACTTGTTTCTTGAGGTCAAAGATGGAAAGCTTCACAGAACTATCCAAATGTCTAATAGACAAAAACAATTTCCATGATTGTTCAACAGTTTTTAAAACTCTCGGAAGTTAGAAGAGAACAATACAAGAACTCACCGAGAGCTCGGAGCATCTTAAGATCAAATTTCTCAGCTAGTTCCCCGTGACCACTTATTTTGGCACGGTTAATGGCTAGCTTCTTTAAGCTGGTGAGCAAATCCTGCAAAACAAGTTCAGTGGAGATGGACAATGGTTACTTCATCGATTAATGTTTGCGAGAGAAGGGGAATTTATAGCTTCCTAAGCATTTTACCAGTTCAGATTCTGAGAGAGAGCAAAGCCAAGTGGTATCTTCCGACCTATTGTTCTTCAAGATTTCGGTTAGTTCCTCCATCTTAAGCTTTAACAGCATGTTTCCAGGATTCAGAGATTAGGCATAAACCCAGTATTAGTAAACCATTTTTCTCTAATGGAGAAAACAAGAAAATCCTAAACCATCCTGCAATACTTGATTAAAACCCTAGCTAACAAGAGGTAAGCATGTTCCAACCATACATACTTGTCTGTAACAAACACTTGGATTATCTTCAATTGATTGCGTTACTCACCTCGACCGAACCAAACAGACTTCGACGGATATGGTCCTACTCGTCAGGAACAATCAATTGCAACTAAGATCTTCAAAGGCACGACGCTGAGATAGTGGCAAAGTGAGTCAGAGACGAAGCAGAGCGTGACGGAGATCGTGAGGGAGAGAAGAGAGAGCGAATCTCAAAGGACAATGGTATGGCGCCGGAAGAGTAGAGGATGGCACAGAGGAAGGAGATGCAAACAATAAACCCTAATTTGGGGAACATTTCAACTCACAAAAATATTTGTCTATTAAATACTTAGTTGATTAGTTCCTATTTAATTACATGGAAGTTGCGGTCAATAAACTAGCGATCATTAAAACGAGATTGCTGAGTGGATTAAAGCGGATCCGTGACGTAATGGTAGCGCGTCTGTCTCCACATCAAAAAGTTGCGTGTTCGATGCACATCGCGTTCAAACCTCCCGATTTAAGGTTCTATCTTTTTATATTCTATTTTTTAACCCTGGAACTTCTCTATATTTACCAGGTATGTTCGTATTACTGTTATGTAGACGTTGGTTACCGATAAAAGCTTTGCTTTGTAATTACGAGAGGTCAAATTTTCCAGCCATCTTGCACGTGTTCTATCTCTATAAACTATTCTCGTAAGCCCTACGTAAGTCCATGCGATGTGTAATTACTTCTTTTTATTTATTTTGGTTAACATAATTAAATTAAATAAAAGATCTTAATGTTCCCTATCTACTTAGACTCTTTACACAACAGTATCATTCACATATTTTGTTGTTATATTGTATATATCAAAATCCCCTATACTCAAACATCAAAACATGATTTTTTTTTTTTAAAGAACAAAACATGATTTATTTAATCAAAATTATTGGGTGAAATAAATTCACCAGCCGGTTACTGCTAAAATCTAATTGATCAGTGACTTGCTCAGTCAGTCGCTGTTATTTTCTTGCTACGAGAAGCTTATAACAGTCTCTGACAATGAAGGCAAAGTCACAGTTTATGGCGTTGACCATGTTATTGCTGTCGAAAGAACAACGAACTGTGCGCAACGACAAATGATGAGCAGCAACGAACAGTCTTGAGCAGCGACGAATAGTCTTCACCAGCGACAGAATCTCTGTCATTGATTGACTATCGACCGACGACCCTTAATATCGGTTTATCAATGACCAACGGTTTGGCAAAGCCACCGACTTCCACTTCTAACATATTCCTATTTCTAAGAGAAATATGACGAAAAACCGACATAACGTCCTAGTCCTAAAAGAATTAGGATAGACCAGCCACAGACGAGGTCCAGTCCAACAAGGATTATGATTTACAAAATCTATAAATAAGAGAGTCCCAACACAAGCACAGAGAGAGGACAACAAACACAGAAACCCTAAATAGCTAAACTCTTGCCGCTTCTCAACGACGAGCGACGAGAATTCTGGCAGTGCTCAACAACGAGCGACAACAATTCTGGCAGTGCTCAACGACGAGTAACGAGAATTTTGGCAGTGCTCACGACGAGCGATGAACGACAGACAAGATCATTATTTTACGATATTCATATTGATTCTTTGTAATTCATATCAATTTCTTGTCAAAAATCATTGATCAATAATGTCAAATATCTTTTCGTCATTTCGTAGGACTGTTTCGATTCGAATTGGTTAAAATTTTCCCAAACAGCTTTGCGCCAGAAGGAGGGGTCAGTTTTAACTACGTGAGATATGACGAACGAAGATTACAACAAGGTTCCTGCAGGAGTTGAAAACCTTCAAGATCCCGCTGCTTAACTGGTGGCACTCACTGTCCATATGAAGCAGAACGAAGAACGACTAGCATTACTCGAGGCAGAGAACGCTTCCTTGAGAGCTGAGAACGCCTCTCTGACTGCCAAAGACAGAGGCGAGATCGACTCTCAAAATCGATCAAAAGAAGACTCTTTCATAAAAGCAATGGTTTACAAACGATTGGAGGCGATGGAAACATTGATTACGAGACTTCCAGGAGTAGCTCCCCCGATTTCTAAGAGTGCTCCTAACTGCTATGCAGATACTCCGTTCACCATTCACGGACGAGATCGCACTTGTGGAGATGCCAAAGAAGTTCACGTTCCCCCAGATGAAGATGTACGACGGGACGACAGATCCTGACAACCACATAGCACAATACAAGCAGTAGATGTTCACAACCGCAATTGAAAGAGAGTATAAGGAAGCTAGTATGTCCAAAGAATTTGGTTCAAGTTACACTGTACCAGCTCTCCAGTGGTTTACGAACCTGCAAAATGCATCAATAGATTCTTTTGCATCGCTGACTGACCGATTTTTCGAACAATTTGCAAGCAGCAAAAACCTAGAAAAAACAACTGGTGAATCTCTACGAGGTGATGCAGAAGAAAGGAGAGTCACTGCGTAGTTATGTGGGACGCTTCAACAAGGAAAAAGTGTCAATTCCAAGTTGTGTCACATTCAATGCCATCTGCGCTTTTAAGAGAGGTCTACTCCCAGACGGTGATCTGTACAAAGAATTGACGAAATATCAATGCAGTTCCATGAAAGACGTGCTTTCTTGAGTATGGGAACAAATCAAGTAGGAGAAGACCCAACTTACCGCTACTGTCACTCCCCGTGATCTGATTCGCACATGCGCCAGACCCACATGGTCATTTAAAAAGACAAAAAAGAGGAAGCGCTTCCAACATAACAAAAAATAGGAGGAAAAGTACCTCCAAGCTATTGTTGATTGTCATTGCACACCGGGACTCACGAGGACCATCTAAAAAGAAGAAAGAGACATATTTTGCCTCTGCAGTGAGATGCACATGATAGTTGTCCCTCGACATTTTCTTTCTTTTTTGGTCAACCCATAAAGAAGAGGGAAGAAACATAAAGGAAGATGGGAAGTGAACATAAAAGCTCACCGGGCCCCACACCAACCTCAACAAAAATGGAAGATGCAGCGACATCATGTGCCAAAAAAATTTTTAAAGAAAAAGAGAAAAGAGGCAACGATAAAGAAATTTAAAAAAAAAATAGAAAAGAGGCAACGACATCATGTACCAAAAAGTGAGACAATATGTTTGTCCTTGCTACATCACCATGGAGAATTATTACTGTTTCTTTTTAAAAGAAAGACATTGCCAAGTCATTGACCAATGATAAGAGATTAAGGAAAATATGTTTGTCCTTGCTACATTAACAATACTTGACCAAAGAAGAAGAAAAAGTTTTCATTGGTTTGTGCATGTTTGTCCTTGCACGCAAATTACGTGGTCTTCAGGATTCACAAGATCAATGTAAAAAATGACAAGGAAGTAGGGACCTACCAGGCTGTGCTTTTAAGCAGCGATACTCGCAACGACCAACGATTATAAAAATAAATTACTGTACAAATTCTAATTTAGAAATTAAAGAGTAGTGGGATAGGTTGTTGGGTGAAATAAATTCACCAGCCGGTTACTGCTAAACCTAATTCATAAATTGGAGGTTAAGCCGATCAGTGACATGCTCAGTCAGTCACTGCTATTTTCTTACTACGAGGAGCTTCTAACAGTCTCTGACAATGAATGCGAAGTCACAGTTCATGGCGTTAGCCATGTTACTGCTGTCAAAATAACAAGGAACGGTGTGCAACGACGAATGATGAGCAGCGACGAACGGTGAGCAACGATGAACAGTTTTGAACAGAGACGAACAGTCTTGACCAGCGACAGAATCTCTGTAATTGATTTACTATCGACCGACGACCCTTAATATTGGTTTACCAATGACTAACGGTTTGGAAAAGCCACCGACTTCCACTTCTAACATATACTTATTTCTAAGAGAAATATGACGAAGAACCGACATAACGTCCTAGTCCTATATGATTTAGGATGGACTAACGACAAACGAAGCCCAGTTCAACAAGGATTAGGGTTTATGAAATTTATAAATAAGAGAGTTCCAACACAAGCACGAAGGAGGAAAACAAACCCTAAACCCTAAATTGCTAAACTCTTACCGCTCCTCAACGACGAACGACGAGAATTCTGGCAGTGCTCAACAACGAGCGACAAGAATTCTGACAGTGCTCAACGACGAGCAACGAGAATTCTTGCAGTGCTCACGACGAGCGACAAACGACTGAAAAGATCATTCTTTTACGATATTGATATTGATTCTTTGTAATTCATAACAATTTTTTGTCAAAAATCGTTGATCAATAAAGTCAATCTCTTCTCATCATTTCCTAGGACTATCACTACAAGAAAACAAGGGATAAACGAATCCGAAAAATATCGCAAAATAGTCGCAAAAACTCAATTTGCGACAACTTAGAGACTAAAATAAGTAGTCGCTAAATTGTGATCGTAAAATAACACAGTCGCAAAATAGTCGCGCATTACTGACTAAACTGTGACTGATTCATATCGTCGTATATGTACGACCACTTTGAAACTATAGCGGTGGTCCTATATTAAACACTAATTAGTCACTACCTAAAGTTTGCGACTACTTTATGATCGATAGCGGTAGTCGTAATTTCAAGACTAATTTGTGACTAATTGTTTAGTCATATAAGAGGGATGTTTGACAGAGTAATATTTTAAAGGCTAATAAGCGTGGTAGTCGCAAAATCATTACGTAATAACAACTAAAATGCATCTAATTTGTTGTTTTCGTTAACGATATGGTTGCAAATCGGTAACAAATTAGCAACCTATTTGCAATCTTCTTTAAAACAAAAAATATATATATATATATATAAAAAAAAATATATATATATATATATATAAGTATTTTATATAATGTTTTTGATTTAAAATGCTAAAAGTGAAAAAGAAAGAAGCCAAAAAAGTTACGCATATAGAAAAAAAATTAAGTGTTGAAAATATAACAAAAGGTCTCAAACATAACAAAAGAAAAAAGTCTTTAAATAGAAGCAAAAGGTGCCAAAAACAAATTCTTTTGTTTTAGCAAAGGGATGATGAAATTGTTCAGTCTATAGCTAGGAATGGGAGGATGATGAGATGCCATCTGCCGTGCCTGGTGCCGTGGCTTCTGCCTGGTGTCGTGGCTGCTGTGGTTGGTGGTTGAGTCATGAAAGCTGCGACTGCGGGATCATTCTGTTTCAGGTAGGAGACAAGCTTCTCGAAGCTTTTGAGCCGAGCCTGAGATTGCCGTTGCCCCTCATCACGTTGAGCATTCTCCAAATCATGTTCTAATATATTCTGATGAGCTGTTTGTAGTTGTTCCTGCATCTCTAAAAGTGATGACAAAGAAGAGCTTGCATAACTTTCTTTTCTTTTTCTTTTGCTGACCATCTCTCGAAGTTGGCCAAGTCCAAAAGGGTTCCCCTTGGGATCTTTATCAGTGCACTAAAACAAAACAAAAACCAGAATGGCAGTCAACCAAAACGGGTATGTTGACATGAAGATAAACATATAGGTTCAGCAGAAGCTAAACATAAAAGTTTATATATTAGAATGATTCAAAACAAAAAACAGAATGATTCACTAATTACAAATATCAGAATGCATGATTTCAGAATGATTCTTAACCAACAACAGAATGATTCACACCAAAAAGATGAAAGAACAATCTATTCAGAAGACAGATTGATCCAGTTACAGTCTAGTAAGTTGGAATCATCACTCAATGCACAAAGTATACTCCAATGTCAGAAAGGCCATGTTGAGGAGATACAGAAACACAAGATTAAACATAATTCAGACCAAAAGAAGCATATACCAGACAACAAAAGAAAGAAAGAAAATCATATGGTAAGAAAGCAGAAAAGAAAAGAAATTACCTTAAGAAAGATCTTATTCTTTTCTTCAATTGTGAGGGTTCGGTGAGTAGAATTTTGAGACGAATATTCTGAAGTTTCTGGACCATCGACAAGCATTTGAGACATTACTTCTGCTAGGTTCTTCTCATAAGCCTCAGCTACTTGTTTGGCTTTGTGATCAATGAAAGTCCCATCCGCCCTTGTATGTGTCATCATAAGCACTTCTCCAAAAGAAACAGGACGACCTAATTCCTCCTGTAGTGATACAAAATACTTAGTAAATAGATGAAAATGATTCTATTTAGAAAGGAAGGATTAACGCTTACCATTTCTTTTTGAATATGCAGGTATGATTTTTGCCCGGATACATGCTTGTGGACTCCTAGACCGCCACGATTAGAGTTACGGGATTGTGAAGTAGTTTAGCTCCTCTCCATTGCATCCGAAGTGTTCCAATGCACCCACATTTGTTCCCAAAGCGTAGAGCCAATCCAATGTGGCCTTTCACCACTATGCTTAGCCTGACTAACTATTTATTTCATCCGGTTTTTGGCAGTCTTCAAGAAATGTTTCTTCACAAGCTCTGTAATGCCGGTATCCGAATTGTACTTCTGCTACACATGTGTATATTAGTAAGTAATGATGATTTTTAAATTACAAATTAAATATAAAACAAGTAAAACCAGAAAACCTTACTGCAAAAGTTCTGAAATATCGTTCTTGGATGTGTATATGCGTAACCTTCCAGCTAAAGTACGGTCCATCAAACTTCCGATGAAAGATTCCAGCAATAACACAAGTCAATTTTTCTTTATCCCGGGTAAACCTGTTACATGAATATAAACATAGGTTAAGTTACAGTCATTTAGTCTTTAACCTTCCACCTAAAATGTATATCCTAAGATTTTAGAAGAAGGAGTATATAAAAGACTAAACTGACCCGTATAAAACTTAAGACTTTAGAAAAATCAATATCTAAAAGAATCAACTAAACAGATAGAATGATAGCACAATGATGGAAACAGATGCTATGATGTTTACCCTTGATGCAAACAGATGCATTGATGTTTAAAAGATGCATACATGTACAATGCTTAGTTCTTTGTCTATATATTATTTCTTGTTTCACTACTTACAACAGACCATGATGCAAACATATAAATTGATGCATTAGCAGAACATGATGCAACTAGAATACCCAGTGAAATGTGTTATGACTTTCATAGTTTGCAAATGAAAATCGTAATTAGCACAACATATACAATACAAAGCAAACTAAAAGACTAAACTGACCCGTATGTAAAACTTAAGACTTTAGAAGAATCATTATCTAAGAATCAACTAAAACAGATAGAATGATGGAAACAAATGCAATGATGTTTACCGTCAATACAAACATGATGCAAATAGAATACCGAATGACATGTGTTATGACTTTCACTAATGCAAATCAAATCCTAAGTAGCACTACATATACAATACAAAGCAAACTAAAAGTAAAATGGTTAGCAAACTTACCGTGTGGTTTTCACGTTGGGGATCAGATGCTCACTGAGGAGGGGTAGATGTTCTCGGCCAGGAAGAGCCAACATATCATCTAACAGCTGCTAGTGGTCTTGCTGTTCTGGATTGGGAGCAGGAAACATTTGGTCATCCTCAACAGGTTTCTCATTGTCCGGAATCTGACCTTGATACGGGTGGAGCTGGGGATTAAGAACAGGATGCCCATGTTCTTGGGCATATGCCAGAGGGTGTGGATGAGGATTTACTCGAGGAGGCGTGTGTGTGTGATGCATATGTTATTGTACCTGATGAGAAGCTTGCGGTTGGGTCGATGGTGGATACTGTGCCGGAAGAGATGTCCTCGAAACCGATACAGTAGCCTGAGAAGACGGGTTAGAGGAGTGAGAAGACACTCTACGAACTCCGCTTGTCCCATGACCGATGGATCGACCACCACCGCCTCTGGGCGTACCATCTCTGCCTTTGGATCTCAGACCTGAGGTTGCACTGTTGGCTCCATCTGCATCGTCGGATCTCGGACCTCCTCCTGAGTGTGGAAGATCTTTGGTGGTTGCTCGAACGGGTGTGTCGGTTAATCTAACACCACCGGCATATCTCCCACCTCATCCTCGTATGGCTTTAGAGTCCCTTAGGAGTCGGCAAGTAGTTGCAAAATATATTTAGGAGGGATAAATACCCGTCCAAAAGCCCAAATTCTTTTGAGTATTTGGCCCAAATTTTTCAAATTTTTAAAACGGATACATATATTCGGTCACAAACTAGTCGAAAATTGTAACTATTTTGTGACGTTCTGTTAGGAGTTACAAATCTAAACCCTAAACCCTAAATATTTGGAGAAAAAAAAAGGATAAAAATGCTTAACCAATCACTCTTTTTATATTTTTTAACTGTTTTGCTTCAGTATATAGTGTTAAATAATCCTAACTAAGAAATTTACAAACAAATATAAATTTAACTAACATTAAATTAAAAACACAAGTAGTATACCTTAAAACATGTTATGGAAAATACAAAGAGAAGTTCATCAAATTGAAAGTTAATGTTTTCAGTATTATATACGATATTAAGTGTATTTGGATAGTTAAAACCTATGGAGATACTATGACCATTCTTTTGGCAATTATCTTAGGTTGTATTTTCAAAAATCATACATTGCGTAGCTAAAAAGTGGCAAATCAGTCACACTTTCATAGCGTCGTTACTAAGTAGTCGCAAATTAGTTGGTTTTTAGTGACGATTTTGTAACTATCTGTTAAAAATACGTGAAAATATTAAAACCCGTGATTCGAACTAGACACCTTTTAGTCATATCTATAGTGCAAATCCAATGAGCTATTGTAACCTTTCGGGTTTTTTTATCACATTAACTTATATATATAACGTATTTTATTAAATCGGAAAAAAAGAAAACCTGTTACTCGAACCTAAGACCTATCATCGTTAACGATATTGCAAATCAACTGAGCCACTGTAACCATTCGGTTATTTAACACTTTAACTTGTATATATAACGATACTTAGCATTCCAAAAAATAATTATAAAATATATTTGGATACAAACATAAATGCCACAATTATATTACAAACATTTATTCAAAATTACATACATATTATTCAAACTCCATCATCATCCTCTGAAGATGATAAATTTACTTGAAATTCATCTTCTTGTTCAGCATTTGCAATTTCGAAATCAATTTTTTCAACTGGATAATTTCCGTCAACTAAACTATCGACAATTAGTTCTTCAACCGTATCCGTCATTCCATCATCATCTGTTTGTTGCAAAATGATTAGTTCTTTCTCATTAAATTTTCCTTGAATACGATTCCTCGGATGAACTTTCAGCACTGTATGCCACAATTTGCGAGGGCGTTTAGTATATGGGTAAGGAAGATAACAAACTTGATCAGCTTGAGTCCCTGCGTTAATTAAATTTTAAATTAGAAGTTTATAAATATACAAACAATATACATATACACTGAATTAAATTAGGAAAATCATACCTAAAATAAATGGTTCGTAGTTTTGATATCTCCGTGATGAGAACACGTCAACAATGCCTCCCTCGCTTTTTCGAGTGCCTTTTCCAATCGTAGGGTCAAACCATTCATAGTAAAAAAATATGATCTTTAAATTTAGAAATCCGGGATATTGGAGCTCCATGATAGTTTCTACGGTCCCATAGAAATCATCCTCTTCGGATGCTTCAGAATAATTTTGGCCTCGGACACATACCCCATAATTCATAGTTTTTCTCGTCATTCCGTGACCACGCGTATGAAACAAATACCCTCTTTCAAAATACATGGGCCACGATCTGACTTTATTTTCGGGACCTTTTACTATTTCATGAACCTAAGTAGGAAAACTTTCTTGACTTTTCATTGCATTCACCTATAAAGTAGAAAATATGCCAATTAACATAAGAAATGACAATTTAATAATGCACTCGGTGGGAATACATACATATTGACGGACCCATATATGAAAATCTTCATCTCTTTTCGCCGTGACCTCATCATCAGATAGTTCCGGATATTCAAATCGAATTTGCGCGTCCAGCAATCTGTGTTGCAAACAATAAGATAATTATGCCTAAAGTATCTAAAAATAGATAAAATTAACTTAAATTAATGTCAAAATCAGAGTTACCGTTCAAGCGGCCGAAAATAGTCACAATTCCACAAAACATATGAATGTGCACACTTATAATCTTTCTCGCTTAACCAAAATTCACTGTATTTTCCACTTGGATGACCTACTTCAGTAAATATATCCGGTACCGGTACAGTATATACGGGTACTTTACCTTCATCATATCGACTTGCCCTGCAAAATTTACCTTTTATAATTTGAGGCAAATCATGATAGTAATATTAACATACATATTAAGTAAATTATTACCTTCTTCTGCTAGCTATAGAAATTTGCGACACAAAGTTCTGAGAAATAAGATATCTCATCATTCATGTACGATTGAACAATTGATCCCACTGGATAAATTTTGTTCTTCACTTTGCCTTTTAAATGTTTAAAAAACCTTTCGAAGGGATACATCCACCTATATTGCACAGGACCACCAAGCTCTGCTTTGTATGGCAGGTGGATAGGTAGGTGCTCCATCACATCAAAGAAAGAAGGTGGGAAGATTTTTTCCAAACTACACAAAATCATGTCAATGTTCTCCTTCAGAAGTTGGATGCGGGTTTAATCCAATGATCTACTGCTTATATCACGAAAAAGGCTCCAATCCCTACAAAAATATCACTAATTAATATACATAAGTTCCAATAATAGAAACACTTAAACGATAATATATATATACACCTGATAATGCTTGGTGCACGTTACGGGGCAGAAGTTCTGCAAAGACAAACGTAAGAAACGTTCCATAAATACATGGCAGTCGTGAATTTTCATTCCCGAAAACTTTCCACCATTGATGTCTGCACAACTGGGTAAATCTGCTAGATAGCCGTCTGGAAATTTAAACTCATTCTTGACCCATTGTAGTAAAGATTATTTCGCCTTTGAAGTCAACCTCCAAATAGGAAATGGAGCTCTCCCTCGATTATCGACATGCAAATCTTTCCGAGCACAAAATTTTGCGATATCCAATCTTGATTTGACTGTATCTTTTGATCTGTCTTTAACATTCATAACAGTATACATGATGTTATCAAATTTTTTTTTCTCAATATGCATCGCATCAAGATTGTGTCGTAGATTGAGATCAGTCCAGTACGGTAGCTCCCAAAATATGCTTTCTTTATGCCAATTATGCCAGTCCCCATACCCGTCCAATTTTTTTGTATGTCCATTTTCACCACAATCAGATGTTTTAGGTGGTTCGACATGCCGTATACGCTCATATAACACTTGTTCACCAGTCAACGATTGAGGTGTATAGTCGTTCATTGCGTTCTTTCCCTTCAAAAAAATTACTTTATTCTTCTGTAACGGATGACTGGTGGGCAAAAATCTTCTGTGATAGTTAAACTAGCATGTCTTCCTACCATCCGGCAATTGGAAAGCATTTGTCTCATCCATACAAATTGGACACGATAATCTTCCATGTGTCGTCCATCCCGACAACATACCGTATGCTAGAAAATTGCTTATCGTCCACAGCAGAACAACTTTAAGGTTGAAGGTTTGATCTAATGATAAATCATACGTCTCAACTCTGTTATTCCATAACTCCTTTAACTCGTCGATCAGTGGTTGGAGGAAGACATCAGGAATGGATCATGGATGATTTGGTCCCGAATTCAAAACCGTAAGAAACAAATACTCGCTTTCCATGCACATATCCGGGGGTAAGTTGTAGGGTGTCATGATCACAGGCCACAATGAATGGTTTTTTGACATACCAAAAGGATTAAAACCGTCTGTACATAATCCAAGATAAAAGTTTCGCGTTTCCTCTGTGTGGGAGTCGAAACCCGCACAACCAAAAACTTGTAAAGAGATTTAGGGATTCGACAGACTTCTATGCAAAAAAACCAAAAACAGAGATCCAAAGATGGAGATTTTATTCAAACTGTTTTGAAAGCTGTTTGTAAAGTAATGTGTTTTTTCTAGGTCAATTTTTCGGATCCCCTTTTCAAAGAGGTACATCGTCTATTTATACACAAATAGGTCGGCTCGTTTTTTTTTTTCCTAAACGAATAAGGAAAACTTCCTTATTCTCCCAGATTTCCTCTCTGGTTTTCGTGGGCTTCTTTCTTTGCCTCTTCGCCTCGGACCATCAATTTTTGGGCTTGTTACTTTGTTGGGTCATCGAAGGGCTGGCTCGTCGCCCATTTCTCCTTGATTCCGAGCCAAGTGTTGGCTCGTCCCTTACTTCTCTTTGCGGCCGAGGCGAAGGTTTTGGTTCGCCAACGTGTTGGCTCATCACCGTTTCGCTGGTTTGCCAACAGGTTGGCTCGTCACCAAGTGTTTGGCTCATCATTACCTCTACTCGACGCAGAGCCAGAGGAGTGCCACTTCCTCCTGACGCCTAGCCAGGTTTTGGCTCGTCACTCACTTCTTCATGCCTAGCCAAACGTTGGCTCGTCACTTCCTCTTCCTGCTGCCGAGCCAACAGGGGTATTGGCTCGTCTCCTGCTTCTTCCACTGCCTAGCCAAAATATTGGCTCGTCACCTGCTTCTTCTACTACCTAGCCAAGACGTTGGCTCGTCACCTGCTTCTTCCACTGCCTAGCCAAGATGTTGGCTCGTCACCATTTCTCCCTGCTGCCGAGCCGACAGGGGTGTTGGCTCGTTTCCTACTTCTTCCACTGCCTAGCCAAGATGTTGGCTCGTCACCATTTCTCCCTGCTGCCGAGCCGACATGGGTGTTGGCTCGTTTCCTGCTTCTTCCACTGCCTAGCCAAGATGTTGGCTCGTCACCATTTCTCCCTACTGCCGAGCCGACAGGGGTGTTGGCTCGTTTCCTGCTTCTTCCACTGCCTAGCCAAGATGT
This sequence comes from Pseudoturritis turrita, assembly GCA_900406555.1. Lineage (NCBI taxonomy): Eukaryota > Viridiplantae > Streptophyta > Magnoliopsida > Brassicales > Brassicaceae > Pseudoturritis > Pseudoturritis turrita. The sequence continues at coordinate 247,776 of OVBL01000737.1, forward strand.
TGGCTCTTCACCTGCTTCTTCCACTGCCTAGCCAGGTTTTGGCTCGTCGCTTACTTTCCTCCATACTTAGTATTTTCAGCAGTTGATCTCGATGGGGTGAAAACTGACCCCAACAGTTAGCCCCCCAACTCGGCAGTATTGCTGGTAATATTGACGAGGTGAAGAGTCGGGATCGAGATCAACGTTCTTTAGGTTGCCGAGCCAAATCTGCAGCGAAGTTGTCATCTGGGCACTGATACATACCGAGCCAAGCTGATAGTGTTACCGAGGTGTTTCATCTCTTAGCCGACACTGGAGTATCATGCCACCGAGCCAAACTCCCTGACGTGCTGCCGACCCAACTTGTCACTTGCGTTACCGAGCCACTTTGGCTCGTTATATTAATTTGAGTTGTCATTTTGTCGAACAGGCACCTTTGTCATGTTGCCGAGCCCCCTTATCATTCGTATGACCGAGCCATTTTGGCTCGTCATCTTTCCGTATTGCCTAGACTGCCGTTCCGCCAAGCCATATTCTTCTGATATACTGCCGAACCATCCCAATAAGTGATTCGTTTTCGGCTCGGCAGTAATGTTGGCTTGAAGTATCTCTATTCATGATTACAACTTTATTGGGAACTGCAAATGTTTTTGCGTATTTCCAAGGCCGCGTGGCGTCACGCGCTTTACTTTTATGCGCCTTTATATTCAGATCCTTGTTTCACTCCTCATAACTCACTTCTCTTCATTTTCGAAAAATCACGTATCTCTCTTCTCTCTCTATTCGTTTAAGTTGTTGGCTAGGTTTTTTTTTTTATTCTTTTCTTCCGCCGTCAAACCTGAGTTTTCTGATCCATCTTCATACGTGGTTCGGCGGTTCTATGCATTTTCCGATCCATCTTCATACGTGGCTCGGCGGTTCTATGCATTTTCCGAACCATCTTCATCCGTCTACGGTGAGTGTCTGAATTTCCCGATCCATCATCATCCAGATCGCGTCATTACCTTGATCTCTGGTCGCCGAACCGGGATTCTTCACACCAAGGGTGTTTTGCGAGCCGAGATTGCTCCAATTTCTGCTAAGTACCAATTCGACTCCGAGCCAGAAACATCAATGTCTTATATCACCGAGCTGGAATACTCTGTGGGCTCAAAAAATTCTGCCTCGTTGCTTGGACGCAAGATGGTGTTGTTTCCGCAAATTACCGAGCCGGATGAACCCAATTCTCCACCAGGTCAGCTGCAAATCGTCGCCCAACCTTTATTTGATGAGACTTTCTATGCCGAGGCAGATGCCGAGGCGATGCTAATACAGAAATCTCTCGAAGAATTCAAAGCCGAGCCAACGGAGTATGTTATCGACGAGGCAGAAAAGATACGGTTGGAGAGATTATTTGCGAGCCATCAAGCCAGTACATCGATGAGGCGAAAACCCAAAAGGAAAACGCCCAAGAGACGACCTGACCCACCTGGTTCATCTTTGTGCACTGCTGAGTCCTTGGAGGCACTGAGGCATCGATTTCATATTTCAGAAGGTGTCGAACTGGTTGTCCCTGCTCTAACTGACCGAGCCGAATCTCCGCCGCCTGGGTATTTTACTCTGTATGAGAGTTTCTTCTACGGTTGTCTACTCTGGTTTCCAATTCCCAGCTTGATCGTCCATTTCCTATACAAACATGGGTTAGCGCCGAGCCAAACAACACCTCGTGGGATGCGTCACTTAGTTGGGATTCTGGTTCGGAGCTACGAGTGTGATGTGACTGTTCGCATCTCCCATCTTCGGCAGTTCCTTGAGTTCCGAAAGATCAAGAACTCCCGAGCCTACTATATCTCCAATAAAAAGCAGAGAAAAATAATCGAAGACTTCCGAAGCAAGGACGGTGATTGGGGGCACTATTTCTTCTTTGTTCCTATTAATGATGCTATGGTAGAAGCCGAAAGCATCCACGTCAAGTCGGAGTGGGGAGATATTGGTGGGCGAGCTGTAGACCCCTTAGGAGATTTGCTAAGTTTTGCTTTGTACCGAGCTGACCACTTTTTTTTTTTTTTTTTTGCAGTTCGGCAGATTCTCCCACGCTACCCAGAAGACACGCTTACGCTTCAGAACACACTTGCCGCTAGAAAGTGTCATTGGGAAAGACATTTTTCTCTAAGAAGAGTAGAAAAAGCCCGAGCTATTTTCGCCGGTGTCGAGGTGTCCGACAGCTCGGAGTCTGAATCTCCATTACCAAGTCCTCCGAGAAGAAATATGGGAAAGAGATTGACAATCCGTGATAAACAAGCTCTGAAGGAGAAGGAAGAAAGAGAGGCAGCCAGCCGAGCTGACGAGGTGGCTGTTGTGGATCAAAATACCGAGCCGACTACGAAGGTGATTGGCCAGGTTGTCACCGAGGCAGAGAACCAAATTCTCCCCGAGCCTTCTACTCTTGACGCCAAAGCCAAGGAAGTAGTTTCTGCTATCGTCCCAGTTGCTAGGCCTTCTAGCTCGGCATTTATCCAACACAATGAAAACAGGAAAAGACGTGCTGCCGCCGAGCCTGACAAGGAAAAGGCCAAAGACAAGCAAAAAAGAAAACGCCAAAAATCAAATGATCCAGCCCCTGCCGAGCCGAAGCGAGCGTCATTCAGGAAAGAAGGGTCCAAGCCGATCTGTGATGACGTAGAAGCTTCAGCGACTCTCTTCTCGCAGGTTCGCTGCTCCGGTGATAGGCTGCCGCCTGTCGATGTTCTATCTCATGGCGACTTATATACTGATATGTCGCTTCGAGGCACGAAGGTATGTTTTGTAGATGGGATTTTTCACTAAATAGAAAGCCTTAAATGCTGATTGTCTCTTCTTATGGCCAGTTTGTTGCGTCCATAAACAAAATCGTTGCTGCCTTCGAGCAAGACGTGCGAAAAGACAGGCGCCAGATTGAGGATGCTCAAAAGGACGCATCTTTCCTTCGAAGCAGAGTTGCTGAGCTGGAAGGCAAACATGCGGACGAGCTGGCGACTGCTGCAGCTCGGATCGAAGCTCTCGAGAAGGACAAGGCATTCCTTAAGGAAGAGTGGAACAAAGCCGGTGATTTGGCTATGAGGATAGATCGCTCCAAGCAGAAAACGGCTGCCAAAATTGAATCCTTGAAGAGGCAACTCACTGCCGTAAATGCTTTGCACGAGGCAGATGTGAAGAAGACGCAGAAGGCAGCGAGGCGGGAGATGTCTGAGAGATTTCAGGAGCGGCTTGCTAAGATTGAGAAGAAAATTGACGAGCTGAGAGAGACGAAAGAGAAAGAGCTCGATCTGGCCCAGGTTGACAGCAACCTTCAGTTGCTCGAAATTCTGCAGAAAGAGGATGCGCCTGCCCTTGACTCTGAGGTGACAAAACTAACGGGCTGGAGAGCTGATCTGGCCGAGGCAGCTGATGAGTTCGAGAAGATTGAGGCCGAGCTGAAGAAAGATCTGACGCTTTCTCCTATTTCCTCAGATTCCACAGGCACTCTATTAGGGAGCGAACCAGTAGAGAATGCGGCGGCGAACGTTGGTATCGCAGATTTTTCAGGCTCGAACGCTGGTACGCCTGGGATTGCTGCTCTTGCTGTTGAGAAACCTTCCGAGCCAGATCTACTTGAATGATCTCTTTCTCTATGTTTCTTTAACTTAACTCTTTTCTTTCTTTTGTTCGGTATCGTTGAGAACCAAGTGCCTGGATGGCTTTATCCACCCCTTTTTGTAATGATTGCCGTTTGTAGGCGTAACTCTCTTTTGCTTGGATTTTCTGCTTATATGGCGCTTAAGTGTTTAACACCATTTTGGTGTGATGTTGCAAACCGTCTTGTCTTTGAAAATATGGTTGTATTTGTATTGAGATCTTTTGTTGTTAGTTTTAGGGTTTGCGTTGTTCCGACTTACGTTCCCGGTCTTTTGACAATGAAACATGTCTAAAATCTCATAATAACTTTTTAAATTTAGTATCACGTTTCTGAGATGTTCGCGACCAGTGTACCAAGAGGCGTTTACTAGGTTTTAGAGTTTAATTTGAGTGTTAAGACTTGCAAGTTTTCGACTTACGGGTCCCTCTCAAAGATAAACTTGTAAGAATATCGTCCAGGATATACCTTTTGGATATTAGACCAGGATATACCTGGTCAGAATTTATATAGCGCGCTTTGTTACTCGTAAGAAGGTGTTGAGAACCCTATCCCATATAGAGATAGTGGTTAAAATCCGCAAAGGATGTGGTTGTCCGTCTGTTGTGGCCAGCAGCAGATGAGGTGATGAATATCCATGAAGGATGTAAAGATGTGACTTGTGTAGGCTAAGTGACACGAGTTGTGTTAGAAAGAGTTTGAAGTTATTCTCTTTGAAGAGTGATCCGAGATATGGGAGTATACATATATACGTACCCACTCCTCCCCCTTTTTTAAGGAGGGGGACAACTGAACCCATCCGAAGACGAGCTGTCCACGTACCCTTTTCAGGGATCAAGTCGTCCCGTAGTTCATGCGAAGTGATTTAGTGGTAATACCTTTTTAGGTGCATTGCGTTCCAAGATCTTGGTATCAGAACATCAGACATGTTCGAGAGCTCGTATACTCCTGGCCGAACTGTCTTGGTGATTTTGTAGGGTCCTTCCCAGTTTGCTCCTACTTTGCCAGCATTTGTTTTGGCTGTGTTTTGAAAGACTTTGCGGAGAACCAGATCACCTTCTTTGAACTTGCGACTTCTGACGTTGGTGTTGTAATACTTAGCCGCTGCTTGTTGATAATTTTGGATCCGAACCAGCGCTTGATCTTTGTGGTCATTAACCAGATCTAACTCATCGAGTAACATGAGGTGATTCAGTCCTTCCTGTCCTGAAAGAAGTCTACGGCGGACTCCAGGAAATTGAACCTCAGCTGGGATGACACATTCTGCACCGTAGACAAGAGGTGTTTCACCAGTGGCACGCCGCGGAGTGGTTCGGTGTGACCATAGTACTCCTTCGAGTTCGTCTGCCCAGCGTCCCTTCTTTGCCTCGAGGCATTTTTTCAGGCCATCCAGGATAGTCTTGTTCACTACTTCTGCTTGTCCATTCCCTTGTGGATAGCGTGGCGTAGATTTGCTGAGTCGTATCTTCCATTTTTCACAGAAGGCTTCAAACCTTGTAGAGATAAATTGTGAACCGTTGTCTGTGACGATTTCGTAGGGAACTCCATGTCGGCATAAGATATTTTTCCAAACAAAATTTTCGACTTGGGCATCCTTTATGTTGGCGTAAGAATCTGCTTCTACCCATTTGGAGAAGTAATCTGTCAAAACCAACAGTAACCTCTTCTGTTTGGACCTATGGAGAGGCCCGACGATATCCATGGACCAGCGCATGAAAGGGTAGGGCGCTGAGATTGATGACAGCAACTCCGTGGGTTGATGAATCATTGGGGCATCTCATTGGCATTTTTTGCACCTGGCAGAGAACTTCTCGCAGTCCTTCACCATTGTTGGCCAATAGTAACCATGACGCTTGATCTTGACTGCCAAAGCTCTTCCGCCAGAGTGATTGCCACACGAGCCACTATGGACCTCTTCCATAATGTTTCTTGCTTGGGTGCCTTCGACGCAAGCCATTAGTGGTCCTGAGAATCTCCACTTGAAGACATTTCCATCTAAGAGAACATATCGGGTAGCTTGAGCTCTGAGTTTTCTGGCAGCCCATTTGTCTGATGGTACCTCACCGTCCATGATGTATACGCGAATTGCTCCCATCCATTCTTTGTCGCACCCGTAATCTTCTTTAGTTGATTGTGGATCTTCCTCCATCTCCACTGCTTCACCTTCTGTCGGAGGTTCTGTTTCAGGTCCCTCCTCTATCTCGATTGCCTTGTCCTCCACCGATGGTGTCATGTTCCGGTCATCTAGAGTGGTGGTGTCGGTGCTGCCCTTTTGTGCAAAATTTGGTCCAGATATACCTTTGGCTTGACTGGCTGTTTGGGAGCGAGTGATCGCATTCACGGTGTCAGAGAGGTTGATACTTGGGTTTTTGATGAATTCTACTAGGATTATCCTTTTCAGATCCGGATCGGAAGTGGATGCGAGTGCCGCTAGCGCGTCTGCCGAGGTGTTTTCCCCGCGTGGTATTCGTGTTAATGTGAACTCTTCGAACTGTGCAGCCAGTTCTTTGACCATCTTTAGGTAGGCTTCCATTCGGTCGTCCCTGGCAGTGTATTCGCCGCTGACTTGGTTGACTACCAGCTGCGAATCACAGTAGGCTTGGATGTGCAAAACCTTGAGCCCAAGAGCGAGTCTCATTCCAGCTATCAAAGCTTCATACTCTGCTTCGTTATTGGATGCGCGAAAGCCCATGCGGAATGATTGTTCGAGGATTTCGCCTGTTGGGGAGGTTAATCGTATCCCTACTCCGGATCCTTGTTTTGATGACGATCCATCTGCGTGGAGCTTCCATATTGGGCTCGGAGCTGGTTCTTCGATCACTTCTTCTGGGAGTTCTATCAGAAAGTCGGCAAGGACTTGAGACTTTGCGCAGGTTCTACTTCGATATTCGATGTCGTATTCGCTTAGCTCTATTGCCCACTTTGCCAATCTCCCAGACTGGCTAGGGCTATGCAAGACGGATCGCAGTGGGAAGGTAGTCAAAACTACAATAGAATGTGACTGGAAGTACGGTCTCAGTTTTCAAGCGGACATTACTACAGACAATGCCAGCTTCTCCATCTGTGGATACCGGGTTTCAGCGTTGGTGAGAGTTTGGCTAACATAGAAAATTGGCTTCTGCTCGCTGCGCTCTTCCCTGATGAGTACACCACTTACTGCCGTGGCCGCAACGGCCGTGTATAGAAACAGTGGCTCGCCTTCCACTGGTTTCGTAAGTACTGGAGGGCTGGCTAGGTACTCTTTCAACTGTTGAAACGCCTGCTCGCATTTTCTGTCCATTCAAACTTCTTGTTCCCACGTAGCGTATCGTAGAAAGGCAAACATTTATCAGTTGACCGAGAGATGAAACGATTCAGCGCGGCGACCCGTCCAGTTAGCCTCTGGACTTCGCGCTTTGTCTTTGGTGACACCATCTGTGTGAGTGCATCAATCTGCTTCGGGTTGGCTTCAATTCCACGGTGGGTGACCAGATATCCAAGGAATTCTCCAGACGTGACCGCAAATCTGCACTTGGTTGGATTCAGCTTCATGTTATGTAGATTCAGTTGCTTGAAACATTCTTCTAGGTGAGCTACGTGATCCTTCTCCTCTAAATACTTCACCAGCATGTCATCTATGTATACTTCCATTGTCTTCCCCAGTTGGCCCGCGAACATTCGGTTCACTAATCGCTGGTAAGTTGCTCCGGCGTTTTTAAGACTGAACGGCATTACTTTGTAGCAATATATCCCGCGGTCTGTGATGAACGCCGTCTTCTCTTGATCGTCTGGATTCATTATGATTTGGTTGTATCCGGAGAAAGCATCCATAAACGAAAGGAGTTTGTTGCCTGCCGTTGCTTCCACCAGTCGATCAATATGTGATAGTGGAAAGCTATCTTTTGGGCAGGCTTTGTTCAGGTCGGTGAAATCCACACATACACGCCATTTCCCATTTTTCTTCTTCACCACCACAGGGTTAGCTAGCCAGTCTGGGTACTTTGCTTCGACTATTGATCCAACGCGTAGTAATCTTTCCACCTCGTCATTCACTGCTTGCGCCCTGTCCGGACCACCTCGCCTTTTCTGTTTGACTGGTTTAAAGGTTGGATCCACGTGTAGCTCGTGGCAAGTCACGTCGATGCTGATGCCGGGCATGTCTTCTGCTTCCCAAGCGAAGGTGTTTACGTTCTTTCGAAGGAAAGAAATCAGCTCTTCCCTTATCGGATCTTTCAGCTCGGCTCCTATTTTGACATAGCGTCCCGGGTGACCGTCATCGATGTTCACCGAGACGACGAGGTCGCAAGTTGGTTTACTTTTCCTCTCGCGAGCCTGCGTGATCTGTAATTGCTATAAGAGTTTTGCCAACTCTTTTTCGGGCTCTCTGTCGGTTTTCATCTCTTTCTCTTAGTGGTGGCTTCTGTGACGGGGTTCCTGAGTTTATGCTCGGCTAGGAAACAAATGCGGGACTCTTTTTGGTTTCCCCAAATTGTTTTGACTCCCCCAGGGGTCGGAAATTTGATGCAGAGATGATAGGTCGATGGTACGGCTCGCATCAAGTTTATCCAGGGTGTCCCCATGATCACATTGTAGATCGCAGGATGATCTGCAACCGAAAACTCCACTATCTTGGTTACCTGTTCGGCTCGGACAGGAAGTTTAATTGTTCCAAGGGTCATGGTCATTTCACCCGAGAATCCAGTTAGAGGCTTTGGCGCGGCTGTGATTTTGGCTAGGTCTATGTTCATCCTTCGGAGAGTTTCCCGGAAGATCACATCCACGGAGCTTCCCGTATCTATCAGAACTCGGGCGACGTCGCAATCATCTACGATCAGTTCTATCACGAGGGGATCGTTGTGTGGTCGGTCGATGCCGACGGTTTCCCTTTCTTCGAACAAGATAACGTCATTGGGAAGTTTGGAGGGTGCTGACCAGTTGAAACTTGCATCGGCTCGCCGCTGGAATGCTTTGATTGATGACACCGTGTCCGAGCAATATTGTGATCCTCCCATTATCATATTTATTCTTCTTCGAGAACCTGACTGTGTCGCCTCGTCATCTCGTCTTCCTCGCTTGGGAGTATCATCATTTTGATTTGTCTGGTTCGGCTGATCCTTTTCGCCCTCTTGCTCAAAGTCCTTCAGATTGATTGCGTTACCAAGCTCTCCAGCTACCAGCTTCACCGCAAGCTTCATTCCCAAGGTTCGGTAGTTGGCAGTTGAATGACCGTGCATGTGATGATATTCGCAGTAAGCTTTTTCGTCGTACGAACTTTGACTTCGTGTCCAAGTGTTCCATGGTGTTTTGCCTCGACCTGTTCCCACCTGGTAGTTGTGGGCTCCTCCAAAATTGGGTTTCTCGTGGTGTACGTATCCGTTTCCTTGAATACTCTTCTTATGGGGCGGTTGGTTCGGAGTTTGGAAGGAACGATTCGTTGCTTTGGCGACTCCATACTTCTGAGACAAAACCTTCATCTCTTCTTCGTTGACTATGAAATCCGAGGCTCGGTGCAGTGCGTCCTGGATTGATAGTGGTGTGTTCAGAGCAATCTCTTTTCGAAATTCGGATTCCTACCATAGAGCTCTTTTTAAAGCGAGCACAGCGGCCTTATCGCTTACGTCTTCAACTTTTGACATCACTGCTTTGAATCTTCCTATGAAGCTTCGTAATGTCTCCATGGGTCCTTGAGTCAATGTCCATAGGTCGGCATCTGAGGCTCCTCGATCCATAAACATGGAGTAATGCTTCAGGAAAGCGGCAGACAGCTGCTGGAAATCATCAATGGAGTTCCGCTCTAATCTTGAAAACCATTGGAGGGCTGCACCCTTTAGGTGCTCCACAAATATGAGGCAGAAACCGGCGTCTCTCTCTTTTTCTCTGAAATTGGCTCGGCCCATTGCTATGATAAACACCGTTATATGTTCTTTTGGGTCGGTTTTTCCTTCGTAGACTGGGACTTTGATCTTTCCTGGGTCGGAGATCCTTGCCTTAGTGATTCGGGCTGTGAACGGTGTATTGTGTGCTTCCTCCAGTACGCGGTCAATCTCCGGGACTTTACTGGTTGCCTTGTGCACCTGGGATCGGATGGCTTTCATCTCGGTAGTGGCTCGAATCAAGGAGGTTCGGATTTCATCCAACTCTTCCCTCTGGGCTCGGCTCGTCGTTCTTGGTTCGTCAGCGTACTGCGCTCGTTGGACCCAGAGGAGATTTTCTTCTTCCTCTGCCAAATTCCTGGCTCGGTTTAGGTTAATATCGCCTTCGCTGGCTCGGGCTCCTATTATTGCTGGTGCGAATCCCTCGTCAGCAAGATTTTTTGCGTTGTGGTCTCCTTCTTCGTCGAGAATGATTGCTGTAGCTGATCCAACATCGGTGCGTAGGTCATATCCATCACTGGTTCCTCTTGGGCCACGGATCAGCCGAGGTGGCTCGGTGATATTTGATCTTGTCACCGTGGGTGTTTGCTCGTTTGTTGGATGTGGCGGTGGTAATCCTCCCAAAGTCCTTGGTGCGTCGCGTGGTGTTGAAAAATCCAGGGCCGTCGGGTTTAGGCCAAGCCGCCTGGTTATTCCGCTAACAGGTGGGTTCATAGTCGAGCCAACTCCTCCAGATCGTATGTTTCTGGCTCGGCTATCGGTTGCTAGTGACTCAATTCTACTTTAATCATGTTCATGATATTCATTAAATGGCGTAGAACCATGAAATGCATCATTTACCGTCCCAACATATACATTTTCCCATCATAATTTATTGGTTGATTACCACTACTAAAACCAGCATTAGAATAATGACTACTCGTGCCTGCCCCAATGACATCATAATGTTCACCATGTTCAGACTATACATAATATCCTGGCATAAATCCTCTACTCTGCAAATGTTTCGAAACTGTCCTTGCTAGCATTAAACTGAAATTTTGACATTTAACAAAAGGGCAGTAAAACTTACCTCCACTGTTTAGAGCTATTGATTGGTTACTTGCGAAATTCATGAACTGCTCGACCCCTTCCAAAAATTTCCTTGAAATATTATTTGTGCGTGGATCGATTCTGTTATACATTCACTCTCGGGATGAATTCCACATTTTTTTTCTTTTTGTTTTAGTTCTTTCTCTTTTTTTTTTTTGTAATCTCACGTTGTATATATGAATTTTGCTTGTCTGATGAAATGGGGTGAGCACGTTGCTTATTTATAGAAAAAATTTGTCACTTCTTTGTGACTACCCAAAAAGAGTCACAAAATTTAGGTATACCTACCTACCAAACATATTTTGCACGTTTCCACCCACTTTCGTTTGTTACCGTTTTGTGACTGAAATGTGGCGCTCCTAACTAGTGGCTAAGTCGCAATTTGTGACCAATTTTGCGACTATATTTTGCGACTAATATATTCGTCTCTCTTTGCGACTACTTTGCAAATAGTCTTACTCCAGTCGCAAATTTACGACTACTTAATGACTATAAAAGTTCGTCGTAAATATGCGACTATATAGCCTCCACATATGTGGTAGTCGCTTAATAGTCGCAAAATAGTTACAAAAGAGTCACAAAATTTTGCGACTAAAAATCGCAAAAAGTAGTCACTCTTCTGTTGTTTTCTTGTAGTATTTCTTGTAGTATGTTTCGATTCGAATTGGTTAAAATTTAGCCAAACAAAAATAAAATCAAAACTAAAAGTTATGTAACAGATAACAAAACCTCTATTTTGATGCTTGGAGTTAATTCAAATTATCACATATCTTGATGGTTTGCATATCATTTTAATTTGCAGATTCATTTTCTATTACAAAAAGAGTTCCACACAATTACGATATTAGTTAGTGCGTATTTCAAAATTTATGCCTTACTCTTATATCTAATGTTATTGAAGATGTAAATCATGTAATATACATGATGGGTTTGGATTATAATAAAGTTTAACATGTTTGGGACATTTGGAATATATATTGATCGAAGCTTCTAATGCGGTAAAGTCGGCAGTCGAGCCTTGTTAGGGTTTTAATTCGATCATTTGATTACTTAATTCTTGTTAACTTGACATAGAGAATTTTATGACCGAGTTCCCGGCCTCTAACCAATACATCTTGGATGGGACCCGTTTCCCACAACTTCCACTATCAAGCAAATGATTACACAAACATTCTAAGCGTTCTCTTTGTGTTTTAAGCGACAACAAAGAAATGACACAACAAAGAAGAAAGACCAAAGAAACTCTATCTCTCAAAGATATGGCGAACTTCTCTTTCGCTTTAGGTTTCTTCTCTTCCGATCTCTCTAAACTCTCTTTGTTCTCTTGTATTGTGTTAGGTCTTCTTTGAATGTCTTCTGCCTTTTTATAAGAAGCCTTCACATCTCTGTTTACTTTTCTTTTGAAATCGATGTGAACCAAAACCAAAACAATTTGGACTAGTTACACTTGAGCCCACTTGAAACAATAAGAAGTTTGAAAGAGATTTGGGCCATGGGAGAAAATGACTAAGGCCCATAGACTCACAAGTCTGAACTAGAAAATAACCTACTCCTTTGTTGAACTCGGATTTTGCCTATTTCACAGATAGCCGAAATAAGTTTGGGTAAGAGAATCTCGTATTAATGAAGTTGGAGTTCGGCGATTACATGGAAATTAAATCGTCAGAAAGATGAGTTGACAAGAGAACTAAAAAATCTCAGAGCAGAGAGAGATCGTTGAATATAATCTTCTTGATCTTGTCGAGAAAGTCATCGCTCTCCTTATTCCTTGATATGCCTTCTTATTTATACATATCTTATGTCGGTCTTCTTTCCTTTTTTCCTAGGTCTTTTCCTTTTTTCAGGAGTTTCCTTCTTTCCGCCGACTTTTTTTTTCTGGACAAGCTGACATGTAATTACTAAAATATTAAGCGGGCTGATCTTAATTTAGGAAGAACTTTTTATGAGCGTGCGCATCCCATCTCCAACAATAAGCCATCCCTCCAGTTCTTCAAAGGAGTGTTTTCCGTGTTCAGCGAATTTGTAAGAAAAAGACCACCTCGGAGTGAATTGAGATCGACCTAAATTAGAAGATGGAACTCGCTGCAAAGTTTGGACTCCGAGATGTCGAGGTTGAGGGACCTTGAGAAGAGTGTGTTTGGGTGTGAGAAGAACTCGGCTATCCTATTTTGAGTATTATGATCGTAAAGTATGCTAGGCAGACTTGGTTTAAATAGATTTTTTTCGGTGTGAGCCTGAGCTCGGCTTTAAGTTGTTTTTAGGTGCGAAGTTGGACTCGGCTTTAAGTCGTTTTTAGGTGCGAGGCTGGACTCGGCTTACCATATCTTCCTGTGAGTAGTTGTGAGTCTGAACTCGGCTCTTGTGTCATTTTCAGATGTGGGGCTGGACTCGGTTTACCCTGTCTTACTGTGAATAATGGCTTATGTGCGGGACGATCTCGGAGATTGTGCGAGGTGTTTCCTGCTTTTGTGTATATATTTTCCAAGGTGCGAGAACTGGGCTCGTCTTACCCTGTTTTATGTTTCTAGGTCGAAGGTGATGCGGGAGCAGATGTGCAAGTCAAGGAAACAACCCAAGGAAAAGAGAAGCAAAACGGGTTGGCTGTCACATTGATGTTTCTGGTTCAGTAACCATCAGTTTGCTATTGGTCTGCCATTGGTCTGTTGAATATCTATCTGCCATTGCTCTGCTGAATATTTATCTGCCATTGCTCTGCCAATTATCTGCTGATAATCTACCAAAAATAACACATGAAGAGTTATCTTCGTCCACAGTCAACACATCATTTATTTCAGTCTATTTCTCTCTCCTTCATGCAGATTAGAGTTTGAATTTATTTCTTCTATGTCTTCTGTATGTAGAGTAGCTTTTATGAATGTTTTTATTGTATTTCCTCTATATATTGAGGCTCATATTGATCAATAAAAATTAGAAAATGAGATTAAGAATTTGGAGAGTCTTTGTGACCCCTTGGATCTGTTTAGATCATTTTTCTTTATCCTCTGGTTTTGGGAGAGCCATTGGTGGTGGATTCGAGCGTCTTTATCTTCTGGTGGTGGCAAGTTTATCCAGGATTGGTGTTAGCTCAGCGGGTTTCTTTATCAGCTCCGGTGCTTTAGCTTTACGAGTTGTGGTGATCCCGTATCTTCCTATCTATCCGGTTACGTTTGTCTTGTGTTCAGACTGGTTTCAGGAACCTTCGCAGCCCAAAACACACGTTAATTCGGTGTCAAAGCTGTACTACAGTCTCACCTTATTTCACTCCTAACGCTTCCTGCTACACGCATCAAAGTGGTATCAGAGTGACCCAGGTTGTTGGAGTGAAAGGTTATCATTTATCCTCTGTTTTATATTGTTATCATGGATGCTCCTAGAGGATTGACTCTCGACCAAGCATACGCTGAGCGTATTGGCAGAGAGATGGCAGATTTAAGGCAGCAGATGCAGGAGATGTTTCAGGCCTTCAACGGCATGAATATGCAAGAGCAGCCAAGGAGACGAAGGGTTGTAGAAGATATTTCGTCTTCTGATGGAGGTGGAGGTTCTTCGCATGGTTCTAATTTTGATGATGGTATTCAGATGGAACGTGGGAGAAGGAGAAGAGACAACCGTCCACAGCAGCAACAGCATCGTCGTGAAGAAGACTTCAAAGTGGATTTCCCTGATTTTGAAGGTAATCTGAATCCAGATGACTTTCTTGATTGGTTGAGATCTATGGAGAGGGCGTTTGAATACAATCCATATGATGATGAGAAGAAGTTTAAGGTGGCTACCTTGAGGTTTAAAGGTTATGCTAGCCTTTGGTGGGATACTCTCAAGTCTCAGCGTGTTAGAGAAGGCAAGAATCGTATCAGGTCTTGGGAGAAACTAAAAAGGCTTATGAAGAGGAGATTCTTACCTGATGATTACAAGCAAGATCTGTACCTAAAGCTTACACACTTGCAGTAAGAGAAGCGTACTGTTGAAGAATATACAAGGGAGTTTGATCTTCTACAGTTAATGTGTGATGTTCAAGAGCCACCAAAAAGGACCATTGTGCATTTTGTGCATGGTTTGAATGAAGAGATTGCATCTAAGCTGGAACTGCAACCTTTCTGGACTCTTGATGATGTTAAGAAGCTTGCTATTAAGGTGGAGAAGCAGATTTAAGACGGGAAAGAAACCATACACCAGATCATACAATTCTGGTGCTTCTTTTAATCCAAAGATGATTGTTAAGGGTGAAGCTAGCAGCAGCAGTAAGAAGGTGGATTCAAAGGCTACAGCAGCACCTACAGACCTTGATATGAAGAAGAAGTGCTTTAAGTGTCAAGGTTTTGGGAATTTCCAGGCTGAGTGTCCTAATCGAAGAGTTATGACAATTCAAGAAATTCAGGAGATTGAAGACGAGATGAAGCATGAATCTCTTGATTTGGCAGCGGTAGATCAGAAAGTTCAAGATGAAGAGGAAGAGGTCGTTGAACAACCTGATCATGGAGAATTATTGGTGATTCAAAGGGCTTTGCATTATGTTCCTATTATAGAAGAAGAACAACGAGATAATATATTCCAGTCTCGTTGCACAGTTCAAGGGAAGGTTTGCAATCTGATAATTGACAGTGGGAGTTGTGCAAATGTGGCGTCTAGTACTCTAGTGGAAAAGCTGAGTTTACCTACGACAAAGCATAAGCATCCATACAAGCTGAAGTGGTTGAATGACAGCAAACTGCAGGTATCAAAACAATTTCTGGTTTCATTTTCTATTGGAAAGAACTATGAAGATAAGGTACTCTGCGATGTTATTCCAACGGATGCTTGTCATCTATTACTTGGGAGGCCTTGGGAGTTTGATAGGAGAGCTATGCACGATGGATACAAGAACACTTATTCTTTTTACAAGGATAAGAAGCATATCACGTTAGCGCCATTGGTACCTACTCTGTTTGACAAAACAGAACCAGAAAAGAGCTATAGGGAAAGTCTTTTTTTTGGAGAATCATGGGTTGTGAGGAAGCTTGACACGGGGAATGAGGTTTTTGCACTTCTGGTGGTTGAGAAAAAATGACAAAATAGAAGTGATGAGTACACATCCAATGATGCAGCAGTTGATAAAAGAATACAACGATGTGTTTCCTGAAGATTTACCACCTTGTTTGCCTCCTATTAGAGGTATTGAGCACCAAATTGATTTGTTGCCTGGTGCACCTTTACCAAACCGTCCAGCTTATAGATGTAACCCAGAGGAAGCTAAGGAATTGCAGAGACAAGTTCAGGAGCTGATTGCTAGAGGTTATGTAAGGGAAAGCATGAGCCCTTGTTCTGTTCCAGCTCTGCTTGTTCCAAAGAAGGATGATTCAATGAGGATGTGTGTGGACAGTCGAGCTATCAACAAGATAACCATCAAGTACCGTTATCCTATCCAAGATTGGATGATATGATGGATGATCTTAATGGATCAAAGGTATTTTCGAAGATTGATTTAAGAAGTGGTTATCACCAGATCAGAATGAAGGAAGGAGATGAATGGAAGACTGCATTCAAGACAAAGAATGGGCTGTTTGAATGGTTAGTCATGCCATTTGGTTTATCTAATGCACCTAGCACCTTCATGAGGCTGATGCATCAGGTACTTTGATGATATACTGGTGTACAGCAAAAATGAACAAGATCATTCACAGCACCTACGGGAGGTTTGTGAGGTATTACGCAGAAACCAACTCTATGATAAGCCTAAGAAGTGTTCATTCTTCACTTCTAGTGTTATGTTTTTGGGATATATTGTTTTTGGTTATGGAATTTCAGTGGATGAAAGCAAAGTGGAAGCAATGAAGAGTTGGCCAGTTCCAACTACACAATCTGATGCGAGAAGCTTTCATGGCCTTGCTTCTTTTTATAGATGGTTTGTGCAAAATTTCAGTACTATCATGGTTCCAATAACTTAGTGTTTGAAGAAGGATAATTTGAATGGAGCATGGCTGCACAAAAGGCATTTGAAGTGGTGAAACAAAAACTGTGTGAAGCACCTGTTTTGGCACTTCCAGATTTTAATCAGATGTTTGAGGTGGAATGTGATGCTAGTGGATTTGGGATAGGGGCTGTTCTTGTCCAAGGGCAACGTCCTATTGGTTATTTCAGTGAGAAGCTTACGGGAGCTAGAAAAAATTACTCAACATATGATAAGGAGTTTTATGCTATTGTGAGAGCTCTTGATCATTGGGAACATTACTTGAGGTCAGGACAGTTTGTTCTCCATTCTGGTCATGAGGCATTGAAGTTCATCAACAATCAGCACAAACTTAACAGTAGGCATGTTAAATGGGTGGAGTTTCTACAATCTTTCTCATTTGTGTCAAAATACAAAGCTGGAAAAGTAAATGTGGTGGCAGATGCACTCTCAAGGAGGTATTCTTTGATCTCTATTCTGGAATCTCGGATTATGGGTTTTGAGATGATAAAGGAACTGTATGATGGAGATCTGGACTTTACACAAGTCTATAATGAGTGCAAGAAGGGAGTTTCAAATCAGTACCAGTTGCAAGATGGGTTTCTTTTCAAAGGAAACAAGCTGTGTCTTCATAAGAGTTTTATAAGGGAGTTGTTTATTCGTGAGGCACATGGTGGAGGCTTATCTGGTCATTTTGGAATTAATAAGACGTTGAACATGCTGCAGGAGCATTTCTTTTGGTCGAAGATGGCAAAGGATGTTCATACTATTGTGGAGAGGTGTGCAACTTTTCAAAGGATGAAAAGTCATTTCCAACCTAGACTTTAAACTCCTTTGCCTGTTCCTGAACAGCCTTGGGATGATGTGAGCATAGATTTCATTGTTGGGTTGCCAGGAACTCAGAGGGGAAAAGATTCTATCATGGTAGTGGTTGATCATTTCAGTAAGATGGCACATTTTATACCCTGCCACAAGACGGATGATGCAAGTCAGGTTGCTGATTTGTATTTCAAAGAGGTTATGCGTCTTCATGGAGTTCCAAAGACCATTGTTTCTGATCGTGACTCAAAGTTTCTGAGTTATTTTTGGAAGACTTTGTGGAGATTACTTGGTACTAAGCTGCTATTTAGTACATCTTGTCATCCACAAACTGAGGTAACCAACAGAACTTTGACTACACTTTTGAGGGGTTTAATTAAGAAAAACTTGAAGGAATGGGATCTAAAGTTGGCTCAGACGGAGTTTGCTTACAATCGTTCAGCTAGTTACACTACAAAATGTTCACCTTTTGAGGTAGTGTATGGTATGAATCCTCTTACTCCTATTGATCTGATTTCGTTGCCTTGTGAGTTCAAAGCAAATTATGAAGCAGCAGAACGTGTTAAGACTATGAAGAAGCTGCACAATAATGTTCGGGTTGAGATTGAGAAGGCGAATGAGAAGTATAAGAAGAAAGCCAATAAGAATCGCCGTGCTAATTCATCTGAACCAGGAGATCTGGTCTGGTTGCATTTAAGAAAAGAAAGGTTTCCAGGCAAACGCAAGTCAAAGCTCATGCCGAGATCAGAAGGTCCTTATAAGGTACTTGAAAAGTTTGGTGAAAATGCTTATAAACTTGAACTTCCAGGTGATTATGGAGTTATAGCTACTTTCAATGTGGGAGATCTTTCTCCATACTTCAAGGATGAAGAGTTGCTGGATTTGAGGACAAATCCTTTTGAACCTAGAGGGAATGATGTGGGAGCAGATGTGCAAGTCAAGGAAACAACCCAAGGAAAAGAGAAGCAAAATGGGTTGGCTGTCATATTTTTGTTTCTGGTTCAGTAACCATCAGTTTGCTATCGGTCTGATGAATATCTATCTGCCATTGCTCTGCCATTGCTCTGCCATTGGTCTGCTGAATATTTATCTGCCATTGCTCTGCCAATTATCTGCCAATAATCTGCCAAAAATAACACATGAAGAGTTATCTTCGTCCACAGTCAACACATCATTTATTTGAGTATGTTTCTCTCTCCTTCATGCAGATTAGAGTTTGAATTTATTTCTTCTATATCTTCTGCATGTAGAGTAGCTTTTATGAACGTTTTTATTGTATTTTCTCTATATATTGAGGCTCATATTGATCAATAAAAATCAGAAAACGAGATTAAGAATTTGGAGAGTCTTTGCGACCCCTTGGATCTGTTTAGATCATTTTCCTTTATCCTCTGGTTTTGGAAGAGCCATTGGTGGTGGATTCGATCGTCTTTATCTTCTGGTGGTGGCAACTTTATCCAGGAGTGGTGTTAGCTCAGCGGGTTTCTTTATCAGCTCCGGTGATTTAGCTTTACGAGTTGTGGTGATCCCGTATCTTCTTATCTATCCGATTATGTTCGTCTTCTGTTCAGACTGGTTTCAGGAACCTTTGCAGCCCAAAACACGCGTTAATTCGGTGTCAAAGCTGTCCTGTTACAGTCTCACCTTATTTCACTCCTAACGCTTCCTGCTACACGCATCAGAAGGTGAATGTACGAGATGTGTTCGGCTGATTTATTATCGTATGGCCTAGAAATCAATGCGGGATTGGACCCGACTTTTATATTTAAACGTGAGTTTTTTAGGTTCATCGTTTAAAACGTAAATTATTTCACCACTACACATGTGTGAAGCGCGTAAAATCGTACATATGGCCAGGATGTCGATGTAGAATAGCTCGATATGAAGAAATGTAACGAGTTGTAATCTAACTCGGTAATGAAGACGAGCTATAATGTAGCTCGTGAAAAGGACGAGCTGGAATCTAGCTTGGTAAATGAGACGATCTTGATGAGTTGAAATGTGATCTTTTCACTAACCAACTAACGAGATCCGTACGCATCTAGAGTAATCGCAAAAGAAAGTCAATAATCATTAGAAAACTTATCTTGATTTAATGTTGTTGTGGCCGTATTTGTGTTTTCGAACTAAGTGATGATTTCTATGAATCATTTTTGTCCATACCAATTTCAATAAAATCTTTGAATTTCGGTATAAAATCGAAGAAATAAAAAAAAAATTAGATTCGATAGATCTGTTTGAGAATGCAACAACGATGACAATTGTGTGACGGTTGGATCTCTTAGTCAGAACCAAACAAAAAAGTTCGAACTCCGAGATGAAAACTCTTCGATCTGATCGGTGTTAAAATCTGATAAAAACTGAACAAAGCAAAATACTAAACAATTCACCAGACATGGTGAAATAATAAAATCCTAATAATAAAGTTATATAACCCAATATCGAAGCATGTGATTGTTTATTGGTCGCGAGAGTATAACAATAATCGATAAGTGATAAGCATGATTATATCAACAAAAACAGAAACAAACCAATGAATACCGAACCATCAAACCAACGATTTTTCAATTTTTTTTTTTTTTAATATTAAGAGGTTCTGGGCCTAGATCCATACATGATACATCCATACATGATACATTCCTTCAGGCCGGGGACTAGAGCATTTTATATGGTTTTCTTCTAAATGCCCTTCGAACCAGCAACTTTTAAACTTTACCTGATATATTTTATCAGTTGAGCTAATGATTTTTGGTAACAATTTTTCAATTTTCAATAATGATTGTTTTTGAATCATAAAAAAAAAAAAACGTGTTGATCAATTATCAAGAAATCAGACCAAACGTTAAGACATCATGACGAAAGAATAAGAAAAACTTAGCTAATCAATAAAGCAATAAGAAACGTGAGTGTGTTAAATACCAAATCAACATAGTTATACTTTTTTTTCATAATTATAAAGTACTAAAAATATTTAATATCAGTTCGAATTAATTGGTTATCGAGATGGAAGCTGTTACGTATGAACTATTATGCCAAGTTATGATTAAAGCAAAAAGTGATAAATTTAAAGACTTAGCTCGATGGAAAAATAGATAGGAGAAGGAGACATCGTCAGAATACGGAAACGGCATCGCCTTGAGATTTCATCATAAATCATGTTTTTTCATGTGGCTAGGGTTTCGTACTGATAACGTGTTGTGAGAAATATGAAGAGTTATGTGTTGTTGTCATCGTCGAGCTTCGGGTTTTTGAATTTGAAAAATCTCCACTCTCCACAGACCGCGTCAATTGTTGAACTCAGATTTTGTCTATCTCACAGATAATCGAAATAAGTCTGGGTTTAAGAGAATTTTGTATATTAATGAAGTTGGAACTCGGCGATTACATGAAAATTAGATCGTCGGAAAGACGAGTTGACAGAAATCTCAGAACATAGAGAGATCGTCGAATATGATCTCCTTGATCTTGTCGAGAAAATCATCGCTCTCCTTGGTCCTTGTATGCCTTCTTATTTATACATACTAGATTTTGACATGCACCAAACGTATGATTAAATGATTAAATAGGTTGACTAATCGATTTTAACATATATAAAATTTTAATATTTAAATGTGTTATGACAAAACATATGAATTCTAACATCTATAAACGTACAAAAATGATATGTATTGTGCATAGATGTAATAAAGTTGAATACTTTTGATCAAGCATATGTTAATGCCATTATTTTAAATATTTTCTGTGTAAAATTATTCAAAACATATGCAAATATTATTTATTTCAATATCTTTTAAGTGTAAAATTGATATTCATTACTCGTGTAAATTATAGAGCATACGATAAATCAGATAAATTTTAGATTTAGATGAATTTGTGGGACATAACAAACGAAAAAACAATATATGTTTTCCAATAATGAATTGTATAAATATTTGCAAGTCTGATTAAATATATAATAGACTACATTATAATAAAAATATTTGTATAATATACTAATCTAAATATATATATACACAATAGATAATATTGTTATAAATATAATAATAAAAAGTTTGTTAATATATCAGAAAAAAATAAAAATAGATGATATGATAAGCCTAAAATATTACATTTAGTTGGGTTTAAATTTGTAAAACATGTATTAATGGGTTTATGTTATAAAAGTAATGAGAATATGTAGAGATTTCCACCATGGCATATAGTTTTAATTGAAATGTTCTGATTTATTAAATTCAATGACATGTCTCCTAAAACGTTTTTTGAACGACACTTATGATGTTTTGTGAATGTCTCCTCTATTAATATATATAGGATTTTCTATCGGTTTTCTTTCTTTTTTTTCTAGGTCTTTTCCTTTTTTTCCTTTTTTTCAAAAGTTTCTTTTTTCGCCGACTTTTCTTTTCTGGACCGATCTTAATTTAGAAAATGTTTTTTATAAGGGTGCGCAACCCATCTCCAACACCCTTCTCATTCTCATGTTATTCCGAATGAGATCAATATTTTACATTTTTAGTTATTTTGATTCATTTTGACTTCATCTTGTGGCATTATATACCAAAATAAATTTCAATATATATAGACTATTATTTATTTTAATTTCGTTGCCTAGCGGTTGAATGATTAAATCTTTAAGGCAATAACCTATGGTTGTTTTTTTAAAAGGTTTTGTTTGTCAACAAAATTCTATAATTGTTTGAAACAATCGAGATCTTAATAACTTAATTATCGTTTTACATGCAAAACTAAACAATGCATTGAAGAAATCGAATTCCTAATCATGAAGTCTATGTTCCCTGAGCTAGCTGTCTAGTGTCTACGTAGCATCTGACAAACATATCCCAGGATGCTTCCTCGTGGTTTTCTTCAAAACCAATTGTCATGGTTGTGTCTGAGGAATTTTAAAATTTTTTTTACGGAAATCTCTATTAAACCAAAAACGTAAAATGAATCAAAGAAAAAACTCATTTAAAATATTCAATTGGAAAAGGCGGAGTAAGATATTTTTCTTTCCCAAAGTTCATAAGCCCAAACCCATACTTAAACTCAAAACTAGTAAAACCCTAGGAAAAATCACTTTGTCGTGAAAAGAAAAAGAAAAAAAAAGGATAATCATAGAATTTTCACCATGTGCCACCGTGAACCAGCCGCTACCGCCTTGCCTGAGAAAGAGAGTGGTTGTGACAGAAAGAGGAAGAAGTTGAAGGGTGAAAACTAGTTGCAACCAGTGTTATTTCGGGCCAATATCCTAACGAACCGTAAGGGGTTAGGAAGCGATCTTCACATTCTTGAACATATTCGTTTTGTAGTTTCCGTAAAATATTTCGGATCTCGATTCCGATTTAAGACGCAACGGCAAATCGCGTTTAAATCTGACCATAAGAAACTAATTTTCTGTAACCAGAAACCAATCTCATATTTGTGTTTTTCAGTTTTGCAAAGCTGTTTTGTGAGGTGTTTTTCAGTTTACCCAGAAGGCTTCAGATCGAGTTCTTAGTTGCTGCAAGGAATCTGTAGCAAGTTTTCGATCTTGAATCCGAGGTAAGGTCAATCTGGAAAACGCTTTCAAAGTTGACAATTAATCACCTGTTTCGGAACCCAGAAATTCCAAGTGTAATAAATTTGTTCCAGTTTCAAGTTAGAGTTTCTGGAGGAGGATTCCAGCCAGGTCTGAGCAAGGATGGCCAGATCGATGGTTTTTTCCGACAAAGGACATGTTAGAGAGGCCAATGGAGTTTTAATCGTTGTCATTGGAGTTATACCTTGGTCGTGGTAAGCTAGCTTGTTGCACAAGAATCAACAGAGTCTACCTTGTCTGAAACCCAGAATTTAACAACAGCGAGTAGGGATTGTTTAGGCCATTTTCCAACGAACCAGAGGGTATTAGATCACGTACATGATGCCTCTTGAAAGAGCTTACTGCGAGGAAATGTTGCAACCGCTTGTCATTCGGAGCTAAGGTGCAACAGCAATTCACATTGAAAGTTGGCCAAGAATCATCCGAATATGCTAGTTTTCTAGAAACTATTTCGGCGCAGCTACTTTGGGGGAATATTTGGAGGATCATATGCAGTCTGATCGAGCTGTAAGTTTATGAAGTTGTTCATGGCATTACGGACTTCAGAGTCAACAGTCAGATTATAAATTGGACGGTTAGTTTGTCTTTTATTCACGTTTTCTTGAGCATGTGTAGTACAATTTTATTTGACGACCAGTTTGATGAGTTGCATTGTTTGGTTGGGCAAACGAGCTCTGAATGAGCTTGGAACTTTGCACACATCTTAAGGATTCATAGGATGAGATGGTGTCAAAATAGAATTGGAGTTGGAGAACGGGAACCCAGTAGAGCAAGGACAGTTCCAGGCTGTAGGTTCAGAGACTCTGGAAGCTCTGTGGCTAAGGTGAGCGAGTGTGATATGTGGATTCATATTATGCAATCGCCTGATTCTGTAAGCATTTATGTTGGATCTATGGAATAGTGATTGATGTGTTGACTGAGATGCTAAGTTGAGAATGATGATGTGATATAGCATGGTTAAGAAATGATAGTTGTGATATGGATTTAGATGTGATGTGGATAGTTATTGTAAATTTGTTGTTGGTCTGCAATGGTGTTGTTAGGGTAATTCAATTGTAGGACGTATGTGATGTCGAACTGAGGGCGAGAACATGACGATCCTGCTAAAGCCCATAAACCGGTTGACGAGCCAAAGATGGCGTACGACCTTTAGAGGTGACGGCCAGCCCAAGTGTTATGTTGATAAGTGTTGAGATATGTTGATATATGATGATGAGTTTTGTGATATGTGTGATGATGAGTTATGCGAGGCATGTTAGGTTGATGTTTTGTTAGATGTTAGGTTGTATGTTGCATGACTGTTTCTAAGCTTAGTATATATATTTTGCTGAATTATATTGTTTTATAATGTGAATCATTTGGATAGGTGTGATCGCCCTCACTGAGCAACTTTGTTGCTCACCCCCTCTTTTTCCATTTTCAGTGTGTGCAGGTGTATTTCTTATTGAACAAGTTAGGGCACGAGGCCTAGGCTCAAAGTGACGGGAATGGGTGTTACAATTAGTAGTATCAAAGACTAGGTTAGCCAAGCCAGTTCTGACCCGGAAGGCTGGTCCTAGAAAATAATGTTTTCAATAATATTTTTAAAAATATTTCCGGAAACATTCAAAAGAATTTGGGAAAATGTTTTTCTGGGAGATGATCTTTGGGTGTCCACGGTCTCGCGCTAGAGTTGTGTTATTTTCTTGTAAGTCTTAATCACCTAGTGCTAGGTTGTTTGCACTTGTTTGTTTAGTTTAAATAAATAATTGTGTAAGTCTGTCCGGTTGGAAGAGTGAAGTTCAACACTTCGTTCAATGTTAGAGCCACACCTAGTGTGACTTCTGAATTGGCATGTGTTGGAGTTCTGTAGGCGAGCCGTCAAGAGGGAAAAGAAGAGTGGACCCATGCGAGCAACAGCAGTGGAATCCTAGGAGACGTACAAGATGCTTCAATCAAGTTGAAAGAAGTGGGCTACACTGAAATCTCATGGAAATGAAGTTAAAAACGGAATGAGGTGATCATGGGTAAGAAAAAGGAATGATGTGTAAGAAGTAAAGGAAGTGCATGAGTTCGTAGCAACCATGGCAAGTTGCGCATCAGTGTCGCGTCTATCAAAGCAGGACCTATGGGTCTAGGTTTTGTTATATTTATTTTTTGATTGATTGATTTCTTTAATTTTTCTTGAAACGTGGATGAGTTAGTATGTGAAGTTGAATGGTAAAGTAAAAAGAAATTTTAAGGCAAGAAACTGATATGTGGTTGAGCCTTTGGTTACGAGTAACGCGATTGAGTGGTGTAATTAAAAGTTAGAGCGATGCATGAACGGTAAGGATGCCGGTAAGAGCCAAGGACGTGTAGACAAAGCCAAAGTACTAAAAGCTTAAGGATTGGTGCGAAAATTTGGGGCTAAGTTTCATGCTCATTTTAGCACTACACAGTGGCTTTTTTCCATGGACAATGGACGTCAGGTATACTTGGAGCTTCGCCTAATACCAGGGTGGATTTTTCGTTTGAGTTTGAGGGAGTATTCACTATTAAGACGCAAGGAGGCGTGAAACCCAATTAGAACGGGGATCTCGGTGAGGTGTTAGTGAAGCATCACGTCGATCATGATAGGCACGAGCTCTTCCTAACGTAATGCATGGACAGGAACCCGAGACAAGGGAGTCACATTCATGGACGATGAATGGAAATGAGTGGTGGTCCAAAACCGAGGAGTTACGAATTTTTCTTTTTCCAATGGAAGTCATAAGAGGTATGGATAACATCCTGCATCGACATGTTGCTAGACAAGGAAATATGCAAATATAATAGTTGTAAATGAAATACGACTCAACTGACGAGAAAGATGACAAAGGTAAATTGTACAGAAAGCGGACATGGGCAAGAGTCGGATGACTCATAGGAAGCCCTAAGGGTTTGGATATCATGCTATGATGACATGTTGTTGGTTAAGGATGTTCTTTGGTGCAAAAACCGTAATGGAATAGTGCATACAAAGATGGAGAAGTGATGGTAAGGGGAGGATCCCATTCAGAAAATGGAAAAAAACTGAGTGGCGTAGTATGACCATGGTGGGGACATGGCAACACATCGCTTGTTAATTATTGTTAGTGCTAACTGAAATGTTAAGGACCCATTTTTGGTTAGGTGAGTAAAGGCAACTGAACGCCAAAGAATTTGGAAAATAAGGAAAATTCCTTGAACCACGAAGTACCAGATCATAACCATGAGTGACAAGTCTTGCAGGGAACGACCTCTCTTGCAATGGTTTTGCTCTAACCAAAGCATGCCTGGTAAAGGAACCTAGGTATGTACGCTGTAAGAAGAATAAATTTTCGTCTAAAAGTTTGGGAAGTTATGAACTCAAACCGTGAGACCTTACTGGAATACTAGTGGACGGTTGGGTTTGACCAACTCCAGAATTAGAAATGGGATGCGGAGATGAACTCTTTTCAAGAATTGGTATTTGGAATTTCCAACAATAAGCAATTGCGGACACAACCAAGATGGAGTGATGGGTTGTAGCAGTTTCCACTGCATCGGGAATGTACGTGAACTTGTTGATGATCTGTTTTAAAATTAAAAAATCAAGCTAAATTGCATCGAAGTAGGATCCTATGAAGTGCGATTTAAGCTAAAGTGGGGGAGAAAAAAACCCATAGATTGAAGGACTTATAAGTCAAGATGGTAGTCGAGAGGCTGGACCTACCCAAAAGTTGTCAGACTCTCAGGATGTGTTCTCCGTATCGGTACGGTGCAAAGCAGTTCAAAACCAGAGTGATCTTACCAACTCTACCAGAGGACCTGGAAAGGAGTTTATCGGTTCTAGAATTTCGTAAGAGGATCTAATGTCGATAGGAGACTAAGGATCGGAGGAAAAAGGGTGTGGGCTAAGAAAGTATGCTAGGAAATGGAAGGTATACACGAAAGGACATGTTGACAAGGATATCGAATGAGGACCAACTAATCGGAGTTCTGTAAAGACCAGAGCAGAGTCAACTCATGTCATGAATTCGAAGATGAATCCCATTTAAGTGGGGAAGAATTGTCATGGCCGTGTCTTGGAAATTTAAAAATAAATTATGTACGAATCTCTATTAGATCGAGAACGTAAAATGAGCCAAAGACTAGTAAGATATTTCTCTACCCCAAAATCCATAAGCCCAAACCCATACTTAAACTCAAAACTAGGAAAACCCTAGGGAAAATTACTTTGTCGTGTAAGGAAAAAGAGAAAGAAAGGAGAATCATAGAGTTTTCACCATAGCGAAGCTCTGCCCATCTACCACCATGAACCAGCTGCCCCCACCTTGCCCGAAAGAGATAGAGAGTGGTCGTGACAAAAAGAGGATGAGATAGAAGGGTGAAAGCCAGTTGCAACCAGCGTTACTGCAGGCTGATTTTCCTGCGAACCAAAAATATTTACACCCTTGAACAGATCTTGTTTTCTAGTTTCCGTACAATCTTTCGGATCTCGATTCCGAGGTAAGACGCAATGGAAACCCGCGTTTAAAGTTGACCACAAGTCACTGGTTTTCTGCAACCAGAAACTAATATCAGATTTGTCTATTTTCCAGTTTTGCGGAGCTGTCTTTTGAGGTGATTTTCCGTTTACCCAGAAGGCTTCAGATCGAGTTCTTGGTATATATGGAAAGGTGTTGCTGCAAGGAATTTGTAGCAAGTTTTCGATCTTGAATCTGAGGTGTCATGGACGTGTCCCGGGGAATTTAAAATTTTTACGCTGGAATCTCTATTGGACCGAGAACGTAAAAAGGGGGCAAAGTAAAATCCCATTTAAAATGCCAGAAAGGATTATGCCCATTGAGATGTCTCTCTTCTCTGAATGCCCAAAAGCCCATAAGCCCATATGATTAATCATAAATCCTAAACATGTCTCCATGCCTATTTAAAGAGAGAGGATGTCAGAGTTAGAGGCCAAGAGTGTTGCTGTGGTAAAGCCCAACCGAAATCTCGCCGGAGCCGCTACCGTAGAGGAGGAGGAGCCACCGCCATTGCCGGAAAGTGACAGTGAAGGTAGATCTGTCCGGTTCTGGGGAAGGAGAGAAATGGATGGCCAAAATAGATCAGAATTGAATAAAATTTTTGTGTAAGTAGCCTACTCACATATCTAGCTATAGCCGAAAAACCGTTTGTCATTCGGAGTTACAGTCTGAAAGTTATTGGTGTTTTACGGGGCTGATCGCTCTGTGCAGAGAGAACCTACGAATAGCCGACTTCATGGGAGTTTTGTGGCCAAATACGATGGAGTTAGATTAGGATCTTTACATATCTGGGAAGATATCCTTGTCTATTTTTCGGAGCAGTTTTTCGATCTCAAATCCGAGGTAAGGTCAATCTGAAAATCGAGTTTAAAATTGGCAAAAACTCACTGTTTCGGAATCTAGAAACACTTAGTCTCAGATTTGTCTTTTTCCAGTTTAATGGAGTGGTTTTCCGAGGTGATTTCCCAGCGAACCAAAGAGAGCTAGATCATGTTTAAGTTGTCTCTAGAAAGATCATGCTGCAATGAAGCCATTGGAGTTGATGGCTTGCCAATCAGAGTTATGTGGGCACAGTAAATCGCATTGCAAGTTGGTCCAGAATCATTCGAATCTGTCCAGAAATAGTTTCGATGCAGCTACATTGAGGGTTCATTTGGAGTATTATATGAAGTCAGATCGAGCTGTAATTTGGTGGAGTTGTTCATGGCAGTTAGTTATTCTTAACGGTTAGTTGGCAGTACAGTTTTATTTGACGAGCAGTCTGATGAGTTGCATTGTTTGGTTGGGCAAACAAGCTCGGAATGAGTTGGAACTCTGCAGGCACCTTCTGGACTCGTAGAATGAGTTTGTATCAAAAGGAAAGAGGAGTTGGAGGTCGGGAATCCAGTTGAGCAAAGACAGTTCCGGACTACAGTTTCAGAGTCTCTAGAAGCTTTGTGGCTAAGGTGAGGGATTGGGATATGTGGATTCCTATTATGCAATGGTCTGATTATGTGAGTATGTATATTGGGTCTATGTAATAGTGATTGATGTGTTGATTGAGATGTTAAGTTGAGATCATGATGAGATGTAGAATGGTTAAGGCATGATAGATGTGTTAGGGATTTAGATGTGATATGGATAATGATGATAGTTTTGTTGTGAGTCTGCAACAGTGCGGTTATGGTTGTTCTGTTGTAGGACGTGTGCGATGTCAGACTGAGGACGAGGACATGACAATCCCGCTAAAGCCCATAAACTGGCTGATGAGCCAAATGTGGCGTATGACCTTTCGAGGTGACGGCCAGCTCAAGGGTCATGTTGATAAGTATTGAGATATATTGATATGTGATGATGAGTTTTGTGATATGTGTGATGATGAGTTATGGGAGGCATGCTAGGTTGATGTTTTGTTAGATGTTAGGGTGTATGTTGCATGACTATTTCTATGCGTAGTAAATATGTTTGATGAATTATATTATTGTATAATGTGAATCATGTGGGCATGCGTGATCGCCCTCACTGAGTAACTTTGTTGCGCACCTCTTTTTTTCCTTTTTATTGTGTGCATGTGTATTTCTTGTGTTGCAAATTAGGGCGCGAGACCTAGGGCTCAAAGTGACTGGAATAGGTGTTACAATTAATGGTATCAGAGCCTAGCTTAACCAAGGCGATTCTGTGACTCGGAAGGCTGGTCCTAGAGGAGTTTACGGCTTGTCATTTGGAGCTAAGGTGCAACCGCAATTCACATTGAAAGTTGGCCAAGAATAATCTGAATCTGCTAGTTTTCCAGAAACTGTTTCGTTATAGCTACTTTAGGGTCCATGGAGGATAATATGAAATCTTATCGAGCTGTAATCTGATGAAGTTGTTCATGGCATTACGGACTTCTGAATTAACGGTCATATTATAAAGTGGACGGTTAGTTTGCCTTTTATTCACGTCTTCCTGAGCATGTTTTGTACAGTTTTATTCGACGACCAGTTTGATGAGTTGCATTGTTTGGTTGGGCATACGAGCTCAGAATGAGCTAAAATATTGCAGGCATCTTAAGGACTCATAGGATGAGATGGTGTCAAAAGAGAATTCGAGTTGGAGAACGGGAACCTAGTGGAGCAAGGACAGTTCCAGACCACAGTTTTAGAGATCCGAAAGCTCTGTGGCTAAGGTAAGGGAGTGTGATATGTGGATTCATATTATGCAATAATCTGATTATGTGGGCATGTATGTTGGGTCTATGGACTAGTGATTTATGTGTTGACTGAGATGTTAAGTTGAGAATGATGATGTGATATAGCATGGTTAACAAATGATAGTTGTGATATGGATTTAGATGTGATGTGGATAGTTATTGTAATTTTGTTGTGGATCTGCAATTGTGCGGTTAGGGTAATTCCATTTTAAGACATGTGTGATGTCGAACTGAGGACGAGGACATGGCGATCCCACTAAAGCCCATAATCGGCTGACGAGCAAAAAATGGCGTACGATCTTTCGAGGTGACGGCAAGCCCAAGTGTCATGTTGATAAGTGTTGAAATATGTTGATATGTGATGATGAGTTTTGTGATATGTGTGATGATGAGTTATGTGAGGCATGTTAGATAAGTGTCTAGGATTATTATTTTTTTTTTTTTGTTTTTAATGTTTTTACTTTAAGTGTTTCAAAAACTATCAAGAAAAGCAGACTGCATGTTTCTAATCGATGGATAAGGGGCCTAATCAATCGATTGTAGGTTGGCTAATATATCGATCACCCCTGTGATCGATCGATTGCCTCATCTGGAAATTCCAGAGACTTCACATCAATACTGATTGATTGATCAGCCCCATCTTGATCGATCGATCATCATACATGTGCATTTTCACCCTTTTCTGACCCAACAAAAAAATCCATAAAAAGTGTCGCCAAATGGAACGCAATTATCCAATGATCTTCGAGGTACCCTTTTCTATCCCTTCTTTTCATGTCCTTCGTTTGATTATGACTTTCTTTGATTTAATTTTACACCGGGACGTGATTTAAATCTGGGAGAAGGTTCCTCGTTATTTGACGATCTTTGCTTTTTTAAGTTTTTATCGAGTCATTTAAAAAAATTTCTAGATCAAACTGTTTTATTGAATCAAAATTTGTTGGGAATTATGATCTTTTTTAGGAACATATGTTTGATTAAAAGACTCAGTGACCATTGTGCCAGGTTTGTTCAAGACAGACGATTCAAAAACCCAATGACTGGAATTCCCCTAGAAAAATTCAGCTTGCATTAATTTTGATGAATCTTATTTTGACTCTATTTTGTTGGACAACTAACCTGACTTAATTTTTCTCATCAAAAGTGTTAAATCAGGGAAACGAATCAAACATTCAAGACTTTCTTATTCTCTTTACCACTCTCTGTTGATCCTGAATGACCATCTTATTTTAGTTGGCGTTTGACATCATCTGTTGATCCTTGAACCCTTACCTCTTTTCAGACCTCATGCACTCTTGTTTTTCATTGTCATATGTGCATATATGTGCAAAAACGTCAGAGAGAAAATGATCGACACAATTTTTCAAACACTACAGATGCAGGAGATCTGATTCAATATCTTGGTCTTTCCTTGGGATTCACAAAATCATGGTAAAATTTGTGCCTAATGAAACTCATATCAAAAAGACTATTTTCCCCCTTTAAAAGAATGTGAAAAAGAAAAGGGAAAGAAAAATGGTCTAAAAAAGTGTCTCATGGCCAAGAAAAATCTCAAGTAATGCCATGGATCGATTGAGAGAGATTTGCAGTGATTTCCGTAAAAAAATCTAAGTCTGTGGGAGTTATGCATCAAGTGGTTGGAAATTGTGCGCATCAACAGGTTCATTCTCTCTTGTGGTTTTGCATAATATCTTGCATCCTCCATAGCGTATAGTAACCCTAAGCACTTTTAACCTCACCACTGAATTAGCCTTTTCATGTCCTAGTACCGTCTACCATGAATGACATCATTTGATGAGAAATTCACACAAACTTAATGAATGTAGAGAGTCACATGATGTGAATTTGAGGTTTTTGCAGGCCTATGATTGAAAGTAGGGACAAGGCTTGCAAAGGTCATGGTGGGATAAAATAAAAATGTCTTTGAGCTAACTTTGTTACATGTGGATTACAGGTCAAGATTTCAAATCTATGATCCCAAAGATGTATGAGTTCCTACGTTTTCGAACATCTTTTCTATACTTAGATTGTTGTTTGTTTGAGGACAAACTGAGGAAGTTTATATACCTCATATTTTACAAGTTTTTAATAGGTTTTTAATAAAAAAAAACTATTTGGTTTTGGCGTTTTATTGCTGTTTTTAGTGTTTTGTATTTTTCATAGTATTTTACAGGAAATTGGAGCATTTTGGGCCACAAATTATGCAAAAAATGCATTTTGGAGATTGGACAGCTTCTAAGCATCAAACATTTCACATCAGATGGAGATCTTTCCACCATTGGATCGAGCTCTACTTTTGTCACAAGATAGCGGGGAGTGTTATCTTTCATCTCCAAATCGTATCATGTAAATCCAATCGTTATATCTCGAGATATGCTCA
Organism: Pseudoturritis turrita; assembly: GCA_900406555.1. Lineage (NCBI taxonomy): Eukaryota > Viridiplantae > Streptophyta > Magnoliopsida > Brassicales > Brassicaceae > Pseudoturritis > Pseudoturritis turrita. Next base: position 280,185 of record OVBL01000737.1, read on the forward strand.
AATTACTAAAAACTGGTCGCTTTAGATTCGAGCTGAAGCAAGTAGAGGAATGAGCAAGTGATCGATCGATTGCAACCTAGACGATCTATTGATCACTATTGGCTAAATATCCACTGCCCCGACAAAAGGAGGCAATTGATAGATTGCCTGTCCGAAAATAAGAAAATTTCGATTTTATCAATTCTATCAAGAAGGGTCATCTCTCCTTTGTTCTTGATTTGGCCTCCAAGAACGGTCATCTCTCCTTTGTTCTTGGTGTATTTTTCTTCAAGTGACTCTTGGATCTTCTTAGGGTTCTTTTCTGGTCTGATGGGATCTCCATGTTTGTGGTTGAGGCTGAAGGCTGCTTTGGCTTGATCAATCTCCTCTAGCTGTTCCAGATTCATCTCCATGAATTTATTGAACTTATGTTGAATGCTCCTTGCTCTGAAACACGTCATAGGTCCATCAGATAGGCATGGTACTTAGTTATCCTCTTCTTGGTTCGGTTCTGGTCATATTTCGTCATCACAATATCCTTATTTTCACTCTTAGATTTATGTTGTCCATGTTGATGATCCTTTGGAAGCTCTAATAATGGGACAACATGTATTGCATGAGCTGGACCTTGAACGTGTGGACATAAAATAGCATAATGGGTAAGAGATCCACATAATCTACAAAACTTCTTATGTCTTTCATATTCAAAACTAATCAAAATTGGTTTTACCAGTTCCTCAAGTTGAACATAACAAGAGCAAAGCCAGTCTTGATAAGCATTGAATTTAGGGACACTTACAAAAATGTCACATATTTGAGTTTCTCTTACAAAAATGTCACATGTGTGTTTCTAATTATAAAAATGTCTCATTGCAACTTTTTGGACGAAAATGCCCCTGCTTTATGTATCTGCTTTTCGTGTACATGAGATTTGTGTACGTACATTAAAGAGTCTGTGACGACACTATTTTGTCAGATTACCACTTTTTGCATTAGAGCTCTGAGTAGTAATAAATATACACGATTTGATGTTTACCAACAATCTTTTAATAGAAGAGAGATAACGTGACAAGCTGATACGTACACTAAGTAGTACACGATATGTATATACGTACACTATACCGTCTACAACATGTACACTCAGTATGTACACGAACCATATACATATGTGTCACCAGTACCAGTCATGTACACTCAGAAAAACCACTTGTACACGGAATCCTACATCTCTAATTGCAAGTATACGGATAGTAGAGGATATGCACGTACATAAAAATCATGTACTCTCAGTAAAACCACATGTACACGAACCCATATACATATGGGGATGTGTCACAAGTCATGTACACTCAGAAAATCCACATGTACACGGAATCTTACATCTCTAATTGCAAGTACACGATTTACGCACTCTCTCATAAACCCACATTTAATGTGGTAGATATATGTCCTATTGAACACTCTTTCCCATGCCCACACTCTCTCTCTTTTATGCACACTCTCTGCGTAAAATTAAATGGAGGATAATTTCGTCTTTTTCCAGGGAAAAGTGACATTTTTGTAAGTTGAGTTTCATCCTATGACATTTTTGTAAGTGAAACTGAAAAGTGTGACATTTTAGCAAATTACTCTTGAATTTAACTCTTATTCATATCTCGTTGGCTCCTTAAATCTGACTTCCTCTGTTTGTCCAAGAGCTCGACCAATATCACCAACTACCCCTCTATTATGATGCTCATTTGGAAGATTAAAAATCTGGACCACGATGATATTTTTACATATATGAGAGAAATGTTTTTCGTGTATACTTATCAATCACCATTATCCATTCGTTTAAAGATTGTGATCCACTTGCTAGAACTATTAATAGTTGATGTTTAATATTGAAGAAGAATTGAACTTTACCATCGTCATACTTATGTTTTCTATTTTTCAAGCCTATTCAAACATATATTTCATCACAATAAAATTATGGTGTTTTTGATTTATAACTCAGATGCTGCATAGTTCGCCATGTCTTTCTCCATGGCTAAAAGCAATCATCAAACAACTTATCGAATTGAAGATGAAATTGAAGGGATCAACGTGAATCGCTTTAAGAAGTATTTTTAAAACCTGACCATACCATGCATTGAGGACATAGCCGGGTTGGATCAACATAAAAACCCAAACAGGATTAGACCGGTTAAAAAGCCGGATCAAACCAGAAAAACCCAAAAACCGGCGAACTAATTAACCTAGAGTAAAATTTTATATTTTGTTAATCAATTTCCATTTAACATAAAGCTAGTTGCATTTGGTTTTTTTTTTTTTTTTTTAAGTCTTTGCAAGTCTAAACTCAACCCTGCAAAGCCAATGTACAAGATATGTGTTAGACATAGATTATGATTTCTAAATAATAAATAAAAACAAACTACATAGATTTGTTCTTTTAACTCTTTGATAAAATCAACAAGGGAATCAATTGTTTTTAATAACACCAACAATATTTATGTTTTTAATTTTTTGTAGCATTCTTAACAATGGAAGAAAATGATTCAGGAGTCCGGTGGAAGAGAATTAAATTTCGTTGAATCTGGTCAGACCACATTAACTCACGACTCAAAACTTCCTCGATTTGCTTGTCGGTGCGGTTTTTTTTTTGTTAACCAATCACTTCATTAAAATAAATCGCGACCTTTGGTAATCTAATTTGGTGGTGCTTCACTTACAAAATCAAATTCGATCAACCTCGAACGGATTGATCGGGACAAACAGTCGGCCTTAATATTAATAGAGCGTGGGATCAAAGATAATGAAAAATTTGGGAACCTAACCCGTAACTCACCAAAAGCATCTAGGGGAATGGAAAAGGCAAACCATAAATATGGAAATTGAGTCAAATTAACCAACTCAGAACAGTCTGTCTCGAAAGCATGGCAATCTACTCCTTTTTCCAAAATGGACTTCATCGCCCATAGCAAGGCTTCCACCTTCGAGTGTAATGGTGATAAGCATCTTCTTCATCCCTTTGCACCGAAAATCATAGTATGATCCACGTCGCAGCATATCCAACCCAATCATGATGTCGCGTCCGTCGCCTTCCAAGAACCGTCGACTCGATATCGAGTAGTTATTGATTGTTGGATCACATTCTAGTTCACCTCTTTTGGACTTGAGCTGCTAGGTTGGGCATCTCGCCATGCCAATGATTCACTCTCAGCGAGAAGTAGTATATCTGAGGGTTTTGATTCTGCTCCTTGAAACACTCTTTTATTATGTGACTTCCATATGAATCACATAAGCCATGGAAAAATATCTTGATCTCTATCCTCATCATCCTGCCTCCAGTTTCTCCAAAATAGAAAATGTAAGTTTGAGAAGACTCAAGAAGATGGAAACGAGTCCCTTTCCAAGGAAATCAAGTAAAGGTCCCAACATTGTACCGCAGTGGGACATTCGAATAACGCATGGTTAACCGTTTCCTCTTCTATCCCAAATAGCACACAACTGGTGGAGCAGTTAATTCCACACTGGTTTAACCTTGACAAAACTGCCAATGCACCAGTTAAAACTTGGCACAAATTTTTATTTTATTTTAGAAGGACATTGAATTTTCCAAACAAAAGCCTTTAAAACCGTGATACTTGGCTCGTTTACCATGTTAGCATTCTTCTCTTCTAATAGCTTTTGTGATAACCAGTAACCTGATTTAACCGTATATCTATCCGACTTTATAAATTGCCACATCAAACTATCCGATTTGAATGTGGGGCTAATATCAAGTCCTCGAATCAACTGAATGTCCTCTGGATCCATGAACTCGTGAAGGATCGGGTCATGCCAATCATTTGTGAGTGGATTAATCAGATGATTGACTTTTAAATTAGGATGCAAAACACTTCCTCTCCCTCGTGCTGGCATGGGAAATATGTCTGGTATCCATGGATCATCCCACTACATTGGTACAATAAGTCTCTTGCCGATAGTATACTTTTCCAACCGAATGATGGAGAGTGTAGTTTTTTTCCTGTAATGGGTGTCTAAACCTGAAATACCTTCCCTTAAGGACTCTCGCTACCAAATAATTCATGAATTGATATAATCTCCATAGTTATTTTGCCATCAAAGCAGTATTAAAATGTTCCAAAGAACGGAATCCAAGACCACCCTTTTTTTTTTGGGGTGCATAATTTTTCCAATGCTATCCAATGAAAACCGCGGTTACATCCATTAGAACTCCACCATAACTTAGCTATTGGACTGGTTAATTTGGAAGTTAACGACTGGAAGTCTGAAGCATGACATGACATAAGTCGAAAGAGCAAGAGCAACTGATTTAATCAGAATCTCTTTACCTCCCTTTGATAAGAACTTTGCCGACAACCATGTACCCTATCATTAAGTCTTTCTTTGACATAATTAAAAATCTTACTCTTAGATTCCCCCAAACTCTCTGGGATTCCTAGGTAAGACCCCATACCTGCTTTCTTCTCAATTCCCAAAATATTTTTAAGTTGCGCATGTGATTGACTTGGGACATCCTTGCCAAACGTAACCGAAGATTTTTCAAAATTAATTTCTTGCCCCGAAGCTTTACCATATGTCCCTAATAACTCTAAAATGATCCGACATTCATTCACCTCCGCCTTACAGAAGAATAAACTATTATCTGCAAACAGCAGGTAAGATATTGTGGACTTCCTCGAGCTTATTTTATCCCCGGTAATAGTTTGTCCCTCTCAGCCTTTTGAAGATTAACAATTAGGACCTCTGTACACAAAATAAATAAATACGGTTGTACATTTTGGAGACTTTTCGCGATATTCCCAGGATGAGTTGACGAGAACAAATATTTGAAATAACTTGTAGCCAAACACTCTAACCCCTCATCCATCTCTTCCCAAATCCTATTATCATTAAAAAGTTATGTAATTCTATTTTTTGCTCTTCGTTGTTTTGTCGAAGCATGGAATTTTTTTTGTATTCATATCCCCTTCACTCCTCCAAAGTGATCGACTTTTTGGCCTCCAGTACATCTCCTCTTCTTTATATGCCTCTTTTAACCTTTTTGTGATATCTATGGTTTCCCCTTGGAAAATTCTATCATTATTTTTAGCTTCCTCGAGTGCCAGTTTTAATTCCGATATCTTAGCCTTTGCTGGTAAAAAATTATTCTTTCTCCACCAGGAGATTGAATTCTTACAATTCGCAATCCTATCTACCAATGCCAGTGGCCTAAAATTCCTCGTCTTGTTCCATCATGCTTCCACCGCCTCGGGAAGATCTTCCTTGTCTATCCATGTCATATCAAACTGAAAGGATCTCTTAAACGATCTTCTTTTAACATTGAAATTACCTATTATGGGCATATGATCAGATCCGATCATTTCTAAATATGTGACATCTGAGTATGAATACAAGGAATGCCAATCTTCATTTCCAAGAGCTCAGTCCAATCTACATCTAATTGTTTGTTTATTCCTTTTACCACGCCATGATAATTGATTCCCGAGGCATCTAAACTCCAACATACGACAGTGACAAATCATTGTGTTGAACGGTACAAATGAAATTGCCTATCTCATTTTACCTTATTTTTCTCGTGATTGCCTGATAACTCATTAAAATTCCCAATCATTAGCCACGGTTCCGATCTCTGTGTTCCAATCCTAGTCAATCTTTCCCATACAAATTCTCTTAGTTTAACAACCGGATTACCATATACAAAAGTTAAGATCACCTTTCGACCATCAAAACTTGCACTAACATCGATGACTCTATTATCCGCATATAGAACTGATACTTTTATTTTCTCATTAAAAAATATCGCTAAACCTAACCTCGGGTTTCTACCGTGTAGAACTTATTATAGCCAAAATAAAATTTAAAATTTTCCATATAACTAAAATATTGTTTCGTTTCCGATAAAAATAAAATCTCTGGTTTAAACCATTTCCACATCTCTCGCAATTGTTCCACTATCAGATCACTCCCTAGACCTTGACAGTTCCAACTCAATATCCTCACGTATCAGCTGGTAGCTTCGAGAGAGCCGTCGTCCTTTGGCACCCCCCCCCCAATGCACCCTTGTTCCTTGTTTTTGCTGCATCCACCTGTTGAGTAACAGAAGCTTTAGATATCCAATTTTTCCGAGGAGACGCTAATAGCATTAGGTTTTGTTTCCTTGAATTTATCCATTTAAAACCTACTAGGCAACATCCCATATTCCTTTTAATTTTCTTTACTGTTCCAATGAAATTCCTGTTAAGACCCATTCAACTCTGTTACGTCACAAATTTTATTAACAAAGTTAGTAGGCGTATCATTGATTTCAGTGGTAATTTCGTGTCCCTCCATTTCCGAGATACCATATTTATTTTCCATCTGAAAATTTGCGAAAGTCTCGTCGGTTCGATTTTAAAAACATTGGTTTTTAGTAATTTAAAAAGTAATATGGTTGGCATAATATCATGGCTAGGGATGTTAAAATGGCCATTCATGGCACAAGTTGGCAACCTTTAAACCATTTTAATCTCATGGCAACCCTTTAAATGAATTTATATGAATAAATAAAATCCCACGAGTACAAGTGCCCGGCGAAAGGGCAAAAGCAGAGAATCAATAATATTTGCTACTTATAAATAAACTAACGAAGCAGCGTCTCTCTCTCTGTCCCACCGCTTCTCCTCCAATCACGTCTTTCTCTCTCCTCTCCCTCTCAGATCTGCACTTAACCAGAGATTCTGCATCTTTTATAATCACCATGGTTGGAGCTCTGGAATCTGATCAAATCCTTGGAATGTCGACCTTGAACGAAAAGTTTGAGATCTTGTCGGACGATTTCGATCCCACGGCTGTGGTCACCGAACCGCTACCTTCTCCGGTCGCAAATGGGATCGGAGCAGACGCCGACGAGGAGAGCCTGAAAAATACGAATACGGAGGTTAACGGGGGAGAAAGAGAAATGGTTCTTGGCAGGAATGTGCACACGACTTCCCTTGCCGTGACTGAGCCGGAGGTGAACGACGAATTCACCGGAGACAAAGAGGCTTACATGGCCAGCGTTCTCGCTCGCTACCGGAAAACTTTGGTTGAACGAACCAAATACCATCTAGGTAAAACAAAACATTTATCCTGATTTAGAACAACTATGATGTCTTGATTCATTTTAAGATTCAAGTTTTGACATTGTAGAAATGATCAAATGGTGTAGGTTATCCGTATAACTTGGATTTCGACTACGGTGCTCTTGGGCAGTTGCAGCATTTCTCCATTAACAATCTTGGAGATCCGTTTATAGAAAGCAACTATGGTGTACACTCTAGGCCTTTTGAAGTTGGCGTCTTGGATTGGTTTGCTCGTCTCTGGGATATTGAGAGAGATGACTATTGGGGTTACATCACAAATTGTGGCACGGAAGGAAACCTTCACGGGATTCTAGTTGGGTGCGTTTCATCTTTTTTTTATTGCACCCTGAGGTTTTCCAGTTTTGCGCTTCTTGATTTGATACTCTCTGTGACTCTTTTCATCTCGCAGGCGGGAGATGTTTCCTGATGGGATATTGTATGCGTCCCGTGAATCGCATTACTCTGTCTTCAAGGCAGCTCGTATGTATAGAATGGAGTGCGAGAAGGTCGATACGCTCATCTCAGGGGAGATTGACTGTCATGATTTCAGACAAAAACTCTTGGCAAACAAAGATAAACCGGCCATTCTTAATGTTAACATAGGTTGGTCTCATTATTGCTTGGTTTGTATTGGGATAGGTGGAATTGTGTTTGATGATTACATCTTCCTTCTGCAGGAACAACTGTTAAAGGAGCTGTCGATGATCTCGACCTTGTAATCAAAACTCTTGAAGAGTGTGGCTTCTCGCATGACAGATTCTATATTCACTGTGATGGAGCTCTGTTTGGACTTATGATGCCTTTTGTCAAACGTGTAAGTGTACAACAGTCTTCAATCAAATCACTATGATAACCTTATTATGCTCTGACCAGCTCTTTCTCTCCACTCCACAGGCACCAAAAGTAACTTTTAATAAACCGATTGGAAGTGTGAGTGTGTCGGGCCACAAATTTGTCGGGTGTCCAATGCCTTGTGGTGTTCAGATAACAAGAATGGAACACATCAAAGTCCTCTCGAATAACGTTGAGTACCTGGCCTCGAGGGATGCAACAATCATGGGAAGCCGGAATGGGCATGCCCCTTTATTCCTCTGGTATACCCTAAACAGAAAAGGGTACAAAGGATTCCAGAAAGAAGTTCAGAAATGCCTAAGAAACGCGCATTACCTCAAAGATAAACTCCGTGAAGCCGGGATCAGCGCCATGCTCAACGAGCTTAGCAGCACCGTGGTCTTTGAACGCCCCAAAGATGAAGAATTTGTGAGAAGGTGGCAGCTCGCTTGCCAAGGGGATATAGCTCATGTGGTGGTGATGCCAAGCGTTACAATTGATAAGCTCGATAATTTTCTGAAAGACCTGGTCCAACACAGATCAGTATGGTACGAGGACGGTTCTCAACCACCATGCATTGCATCGGAGGTAGGAACCCACAACTGCATCTGCCCAGCTCACAAGTGACCGCCATCCCCCCACTGCTTTCATTAGAATCCCCATATGTTCACATTTGCTGTTTCTTGTTTTAATCGCTCTCCGTTGTAATCCCCATTTTGGTATTCATCAGCGTTAAATTTTGTGAGTTTCTCTTATTAGTACAAGCCATGGTTTAAAACGATGTTCACAGAAGTGTTAAGCGCTAATCAAACAAACGGTCGGTGTGTTAGGTTGTTATAATCCGTGATTTACTTTTGGGGTTCATATAAAAATTTATGTAATAGACTGCTGAAATTAGTTTGTAGCTCACTCAGAACATGATCTCAATTTAAGTGTCTTCTTCTCCAATCCGTTCACCCTCTCTTCTGTAACTCTTCTTCTCTTTGTTCAAACTTCAATCTTATTTTGCAAAGCAACTTTTATTTTACCTGATTTTAGCATAGTCCGCCTGCAAGTCACCTAGAATGCATTTAATCTGCCGATTTGGCTGCGTTTTAGATGATCTTGTTTTAAATGCCTTCAAGAAGTGTTTACTTTTCTGGAGAGTATTACAGTCGATATACTACTCTTATAATTCGCCATGAACATATCTGCATTGACGTACAATCAAGCTAACACAAAAGTCATAATACATGCATACATACATACATACATACATACATACATCCATTACTGAAGCCCGAAATGAATATTAGGTATTTATAACTTGGCCAACATTTAGAGGTGAAACGAACTTAGCCTCTCTTAGTGAAATCCATGAAGCTCGGGCGCGGTGGCTGCCCCTTCTTGTTGTTCCCAAACTGATGCATTGTCGATTGCTGAGATGAGAATTGATGATGGTTGTATGATTTCCCGTTCCCCTGAGGAATTTCTCCTGCGGCTATCTTGAGTCGGTTCAGTTCTTCCCGCAGCGTTTCATTCAAAGCTGCAAGTCACACCAAACAATATATGTCGTAAAGGGGACTTAACTCTTTTGTACAAAAAACTTTGGTTTGTATATAATGCTGTTTTTTTTTCAGAATGGCCTATTGAAAATGGCTTACCATCCCTAAGTTCAGCTTGTTGCTCTAAAGCTTGCAGCCGCATCTTGAGGTGTTTATTTTCAGTGTTCAGCTCTGATGTTCCTCTCTGTACAACATACAAAGAGCGCGGATTAGAAAGGACGCAGAAATGCGCAAAAGACGAAAGTTATACTCTTGCAGGTGTTTTCATTATACTATTGACATATCTCACATGTTGGTTGAACTGACAAGACAATAACATAACTTCTAATACATAGGTATTCCGTGCAACAAACGCTCTCTAAACACCAAGAAGCAATCTTAAACGCAAGTTATAAGCTGCCGGAACAAACGGAAGGGAAGTAGAAACACAAAGCATATAATATCGGCCATCAGCATATCTAATAAGATTACCTGCAACATGGTGACTTGAGCAGACAGTGTGGTTGCTTCGTTCTGAAGTGTCTGTACCTTCCTCTCCAGCTCACCGGTATACCTAATCTTCCTCTCTTTTGAACGCGCCGCAGATTGTCTGTTTGCTAGAATCCTATCAAGAATCAACACAAAGACAATAGACATGAGGACTGAATCGTTTTTGCAGTCAGAAAATGAAAACCCTAATTCTGATTTCGAGCAAGGCGAGCTCGGCAATTGATGGTTACCGTTTAGCTCTTTTGGGATCGAGCAAGGCGAGCTCGGCAAGTCTGTCAGTACCCATACCCATATTCTTCTTCGCACCATCGGCGGCGAGAAGGGATTCGATGTTAAAGGAACCGGAACTCGTAGCTCCGTCCATGGAAGTACTCCTGTGATGATTACCTCTCTTTTCTCCAGAGTTTGAAGCAAGGGGTTTTCCAAGATCGTCGAAGAAATCGGAGTCGACAGAAAAGCTGCGAACGTGGCGAGGGGGAAGAGGATTAGGGGGACCGTTGGAAGAGGTGTCTTCGGAGGGAGAGTCGAGGGACATGGGAGAAACTTGAGGTTGTGGTGGCGTCGGGGCGTTGAGAAAGTCGAGGGAAGAGAAGTCTACATCTGAAGGATCGAAAAGGAGGAGATCATCCATGGATTCGCCGGAGAAGAAGCTGTCGGAGCGAGCTCGCCGGTGATGAGAGACACGCTGACGTGGCGCTTCCGGCATCCGCTCTATTTCACTTAGAATCGCCTGATTCCCTCTCAGGCCTCCCTCCATGGCTTCCCGGCGGCGAGGAATTAGATACAAATTACACAAATTTGTCGAGAGGCCAACTAGGGCCAATATCACATCCCCTCTCTAAACCTATATTCTCGAGAGTTACTAAGAACAACTTCTTTATAATAATAATAAAACAAATCCTATAGCTTTCCTAACCCAAAAAAAAAAAACTCCTAGACCGTATAAATCTATCAGATCCGCTTCGATTCAGTATTCGTTTTGATCCGATTAAAAAAATCCGGATATCCATAAAGTTTCAGAGCAAAGCAAATACTAAAATGAGGTATTCGTAGAAAACAGAATAAATTGTCTGTTAGCTAGAATCTTATCAAGAATCATCACCGAGACCCACAAACGTTGAACACGTCTCACCTGTGGGAGTACAACTTGATGTCAATGCTCTCCTACAAATCTTACTTGCGAGGTTAGATCGTCAAGACGCACTAACCCACGAAACCAACGAGCGACTTGATGCACTATCGGCCGCCCAAGTTGTTTGTCGTGATCAAATCGATAATATTCCACCTCTGAGCAATCGCACATCCGAGCAACTACCAAGCGAGACTATAAATCCGTTACGACGAATTCTATTCGGCGATCTGCCTCACCCAGCAACTCTCGGCTCCGTTGGCAATCAAGCAAGACAACGGCAGATAGTCTATGAGACTCCTAACCTCCAAGCCGAAGATGTCACTGATGCACACTATTTTACCTTCACTATGGAGCGAAGATTCAATAGGCGATCGAAGCTTTAAAAATTGTAAAGCCTCAAATAAAATCACAAGCGCATGGTACACCGATGTAGTATTTAAGGGTCGATCCCAGGAGACTAAAAATTACAACACTAAAGATGCGAGAAATAAACTAAACTATAGCAAATATTTTTGGGTTTTTGGTTGTTTAAAAATGCTAAGAAATGCAAGAAAATGAAATGCAAGAAGATAAACAAGATATAAGTATTGGACCATGGGGTTAACTATCATAAGAATTAATTAACAATCAAATAATGATACCAAAGGTTGAAATATGACTAGAACATGGAACTCACAAATATGACTAATCCACTTCGTGGTACTAATCACTTCATTAATTATCTAATTAAGCTAAATTTCCGTTTGCAATTAGATAATCAATGAGCATTAACGAACAAGTCCAATTAGTTCATTAAACACCCTAATCATCAAAAGCTAATTGGCTAGGATATGTAAAGCTCACAAAATGTTTGGTTCAAATATTTTCACAAACACTTTCCGGGTGTGAAAATATCTAAGGTCTAAATTTTGAGTGATCAAGTCAAAACTAGCTTTAATCTCAACCTAAGTGAAGGATCTAACAATAATCAACACTAATAATCATCATATAACCATCAAAGCATCCTAATCTAGCATAACTCATGGTCCAACAAAAGAGAAAACATGGATCATGGGCAAAGGTAATTGACTAGGGATGATTAACAAGTAACTAGTGATGCTAGGACAAGGAATCAAGTTCAATTCCAAGACATGGATCTCATAAAGTAGACTAGTTCACTTCCATGAGACTAATCCATTCACTAATCATCTAATTAAGCTAATTTCTCAATTGCAATTAAAATGATTAATGATCTTTAATGCATATGTCCAATAAGTCAACAAACCACCTTAAACATCAACTGTTAATTGGCTAAGATGTGGAAAGCATGTTTAGACTTAAAATGCAATGCAAATGCATGAAATGAAGCCTAAAACTCTAAGACTCAACCTAATTTAAATGTAACTCAAAATGAAGAGCGATACAAAATGCAAGTCAAATGACTTTAAAAACTAAGAAAAATACATGCTAAGAATGCTAAAATACGAGTACATCAAGTCCCCCGGACTTGCCATTTGCTTGTCCTCAAGCAAACAAGAAAGAACAAACCAAAGAAGAGGTTTGAAAGTGAGAACGCAAAACCAAAAAGATCTAACAAAGCATTCAAAATCATATATCGAGATAATAAATAGTCATCACATGAATGAATCTCTACTCAATCTTTCTTCTCACATCCATCGCAACTCCAATCTTTTGCCTCTAGACTACAAAGCTAAGTTTCTGCTTGATTCCTATCAACCATCTCTCTAATATTCAATTAGGGTAATTAGGTGCGGTCTCATTCATGGCATAATGATCAAGTTCACTTGGCTAGGTAAGAGAAAGACTTAAAGAACAGAGAGGGGGGGGGGGGGGGTTGAATAGTTTTTGGTGGTTAACTCTCAATGAAAGGAGTGTTAGGAAAATTGTAAAAGCAAAAAAAATAACAATTTATGCATACAAGGTTTCATTTCAAATTCCTACACAATCGCTTTGATGCACACTCAAACTCTCTTTTCTTTTCACTTCACAAAAGCCTTTGGCTTGATTAACCAAATTTGAACCTCACTCTTTCTTTCAAACTCTAGGGAGACTTTCTCTTGACAACTTGCTAGACTCCTCTAAGATTTTTCTTTTTGAATCGTCTTTCTTATTCTAGAGGAGACTAACACATTTTGATTTCATTTTTTTAGAGCTTTCTCTTTTTCTTTTTGCTTCTTCCCTAGAGCTTCTTTCTTAGAGCTTAGAGCTTCTTTCATTCTATCTCTTAACCTCTCTTTTATTACCTCACTTCCCATCATCCCATGCTTCAAACTCACAAAAATAAACACTTTCTTTATTTGAAATCCTTCCCTAAAGGCTAGTCTTAAACACAAGAAACAAGCCTTAGTTGGAAATTATCCTTCTCGTGGTTAACCATGGGAAAGTCATGAATGTGATGAAGAATTATGAACAAAGATGTGGAGAGACACTAGAAAAAAGGCTCTCACAAAGCAAGGAGATCCGGGTAGGTTCTCTATATCATGCTCTTTAGGAGATTTGAAGATAGATGACGCTTTGTGTGACTCGGGTTCAAGTGTGAACATTATTTCTTATGAGATGGTGAAGACTCCAGGCATCAAGGAATTGAAGGGCAACACTAGCTCCATAATGTTTGTTGGGGTCAGTTTCCACCTCTTGAGAATCAACGATTGAAAAATGGCTAAGTATGAAAAAGCACTAGCAACTGGATCCCTAACCGTGAAGGAGTTGGGTCGGGATCCCTAACCGTGAAGGAGTTGGATCGGGATCCCTAACCGTGAGGAGTTGGATCGGGATCCCTAACCATGAAGGAGTTGGATCAGAATCCCTAATCATGAAGAAGTGGGATCGGGATCCCTAACCGTGAGGAGTTGGATCGGGATCCCTAACCTTGAGGAGTTGGATCGGGATCCCTAACCATGAAGGAGTTGGATTGGGATCCCTAACCGTGACAAGGTAGTTTGGATCGGGTACCCCGAACCATGAATGAAGGAGTTGGATCGGGTACCCCGAACCATGAATGAAGAAGTCGGATCGGGTACCCCTAACCGCGACAAGGTGGGTTGGATCGGGTACTCCGAACCATGAATGAAGAAGTCGGATCGAGTACCCCTAACCGCGACAAGGTGGGTTGGATCGGTACCCCGAACCATGACAAGGTGTGTTGGGTCGTACACCCCGATCCGTGACACGACAGACGGATCGGGGGTCACGACCCACGATGAAGAAGCTGGGTCGTGTACCCCGATCCATGGTATGACAGACGGATCGGGGGTCACGACCCACGGTAAAGAAGCTGGGTCGTGTACCCCGATCCATGGTACGACAGACGGATCGGGGGTCACGACCCACAGTGAAGAAAGTTGGATCGTGTACCCCGATCCATGGTACGACAGACGGATCGGGGGTCACGACCCATAGTACGGCACCATGAACTATGGTGTCACCCGAGCCGTGAACCATGGTGTCACCCGAGGCATGAACCACGGTGTCACCCGAGCCGTGAACCATGGTGTCATCCGAACCAAGGTTCAATGGTAAGAGTTTGGGCCGAGATAACGAGCCCACGGATTCAAGCCCACAAAAGAGATGACAAAGACAGCCCATGAATCGAAGCCCATGACGATGACAGGCTTTGCTAGAAGGAAATCCCGAAGAATTAGGAAATCTTCCTTATCTCTTTGGACATTAACTTAGCCGACTGAAACTTAGTATTTACACTCATGTAAACCCTCAGAAGAAGGGATCGGCAATTTACCTAGCAAAACCCTGTACTTTTGCTGTCATACAAAAAGCTTTCTAAGCAGTTTAATAAAAGACCATCTTTGGATGACACCATGGTTCACGGCTAAACCCTGGAAAGATGAAAGTCCCTATCTATGAAGGAAAGACCGATCCAAAAGAACATCTAACGGCTTTTGCTATAGCCATGGGACGCTCTAACTTCAAAGAAAACGAAAGAGATGCCGGACAGTGCCTTCTCTTCGTGGAGCATCTCAAAGGACCAGCGCTCCAGTGGTTTTCCAGGCTCGAGCGAAACTCCATTGACAGCTACAACCAACTGTCCGCGGCATTCTTGAAGCATTACTCCATATTCATGGATCCCGGAACATCTGACGCCGATCTGTGGACTCTAGCTCAAGGGCAGAATGAAACACTCCGGAGTTTCATCGGAAGATTCAAAGCCGTTATGTCCAAGGTGGAAGGCCTGAGTGACAAAGCGGCCTTACTAGCCCTGAAGCGAGCACTTTGGTTCAACTCCGATTTTCGTAAAGAAATCGCGTTAAATGCCCCCACGACGATACAGGATGCTATGCATCAAGCCGCAGACTTCATCACCGAAGAGGAAGAGATGAAAATCCTAACCGAGAAGTACGGGAAGCCCAAGACAACGAACCATTCCACCCATGTGTCAACCCCTTCCAACGCTAGGAAGAATAACCAAGGTTCCGGTTACATCCAGCATGAGGGAGGCTTCCGAGGAGCTCATAACTATCAGATCGATGCCCCTGGATACGGTTGCGGAAGAGGACGAAGCCGCGAAAGAAGTTCGTGGAGTACATGGACCAAAAGTGACAGTTTCTATGATGAGACAGCTTACTGTGAACACCACCACTTCTACGGGCATTCCACCGCAAACTGTTGCATCCTTGGCCTAAAACTCGCCAAAAAATTAGCAGCTGGCGAACTTGGAGGGAGCATCAGTCTTAAAGATTTCGAGATGGATGTGAATGCACGTGGACCCGATATGACGAAAGAAGATCACTCCAAACGTGATAGACGAGATGACGAGGTGCCACAATCCGGAACGAGAAGGAGAATAAGCATGATAATAGGAGGATCTCACTACTGCTCGGATACCGTCTCATCAATCAAAGCATTCCAGCGAAGGGCAGACGTCAGCATCAACTTGTCCAAACCATCAAAGTTTTCAAATGACGTGATATCATTCGAGGAAAGGGAGACGATCAGAATCGACAGACCGCATGATGACCCTCTCGTGATCGAGTTAATCATCAATGACTGCGACGTGGCGTGCGTATTGGTAGACACCGGGAGCACTGTAGACGTAATATTCCTCGAAACTCTCAGAAGAATGAACGTGGACCTGTCCGAAGTGATATCTACCCCAAACCATTGACTGGATTCTCTGGAGAAACCACCATGACTACTGGAACTATCAAACTGCCTGTCCAAGCTGGCGAGGTGACAAAAATCATAGAATTCTCCATAGCAGATCACCCGGTGATCTACAACGTCATCATGGGGACCCCTGGTTAAATTCCATGCGCGCCGCTGTTTCAACCTACCATCTCTGCCTCAAGTTCCCCACACCGAACGGAGTGAAAACGATTCGAGGGAACCAAAAAGAGTCTCGTGTCTGTTTCCTCGCCGCACACAAGCTCAGAAACCCAGTGACTGATCCGACGGCTAATTCGAAGCGCAAGAAGATTAAGACCGACAGAGAACCGTTGAAAGAGATTTCCAAATTGTTATAGCAATTACAGATATTGGAGGATCGCAAAGAAGAAGTATCTAAGCCAACTTGCGACCCCGTCATATCAGTTTGCATCGACAGTCAACATCCAGTGCGATGCGTGGAGATTGGAGCAACATTAGATGAAAAAATCAGGGTGATGCCATTCGGCCTGAAAAACGCCGGAGCAACGTACCAGCGTCTGGTGAACAAGATGTTCGCTGATCAACTCTGAAAGACAATGGAGGTTTACATAGATGACATGCTGGTAAAATCACTGAAAGAACAGGATCACGTCACTCATCTCAAGGAATGCTTCTCGCAGATGAATTTTCACAACATGAAGTTAAACCCGACCAAGTGCAGATTCGCAGTCACCTCCGGGGAATTCCTTGGTTACCTAGTAACTCACCGCGGCATTGAGGCCAATCCTAAGAAAATCAATGCACTAATCAATATGACTTCACCAAAGACAAAAAGGGAAGTGCAACGACTTACCGGGAGGGTAGTTGCACTTAACCGATTCATCTCACAATCCACCGATAAATGCCTACCTTTCTACGATACTTTGCGAGGGAACCAGAAGTTCGAATGGACAGAAAACTGCGAGGAAGCTTTTCAGCAACTAAAGAGCTACCTGGCTACCCCTCCAGTTCTCACAAAACCAGAAGCAGGAGAACCACTTTTTCTGTACACCGCAGTTAGCGGCGTGTTGATTTGAGATGAGCGTGGGGAGCAGAAGCCAATTTTTTACGTCAGCAAAACCCTTACAGACCCTGAAACAAGGTACTCGCAGATGGAGAAATTGGTGCTATCCATAGTTATGTCGGCAAGAAAGCTAAGGCCATACTTCCAGTCGCACTCAATCGTCGTCCTAAGCACCTTCCCGATAAGGTCCGTTCTGCATAGTCCAAGTCAGTCAGGGAGGCTAGCGAACTGGGCAATCGAACTGAGCGAGTATAACATTGAGATCACGGACGATGTGGGAGTCGAAACTCGCCCAATCAAAAACTTGTAAGGAGAATTTAGGGATTCGACAAACTTCTATGTAAAGAAACCAAGAAACTGAGATCCAAAGATGGAGATTTTATTCAAGCTGTTTTGAAAGCTGTTTGTAAAGTAATAGGTGTTTTCCTAGGTTAATTTTCGGATCCCCTTTTCAAAGAGGTACATCGTCTATTTATACAAAAATAGGTCGGCTAGCTTTTTTCCTAAATGAATAAGGAAAACTTCTTTATTCTTCGGGATTTCCTTTCTCTGGTTTTCGTGGCTTCTTCCTTTGCCTCGTCGCCTCGGCCCACCTATGTCTTGTAGTCTTCCCATCAAGATGCTGGGCTTGTTGCTTTGTTGGGTCATCGATAGGCTGGCTCATTGCCCATTTCTCCCTGATGCCAAGCCAGGGAGTTGGTTTGCCAACATATTGGCTCGTCACCATTCGTTGGTTTGCAACATGTTGGCTCGTCACCGTTCGTTGGTTTGCCAACATGTTGGCTCGTCACCGTTCGTTGGTTTGCCAACATGTTGGCTCGTCACCGTTCGTTGGTTTCTGCTGCCGAGCCAAGTGTTTGGCTTGTCTTCTCTTTTCCTCCGAGCCAGTGTTTGGCTCGTCTTCATCTTTCCTCTGTCGCCGAGCCAGGTGTTTGGCTCATTGCTTCCTCTTCGTAATGCCTAGCCAAATGTTGGCTCGTCACCTTTCTAATGCCTAGCCAAACGTTGGCTCGTCACCTTTTCTAATGCCTAGCCAAACGTTGGCTCGTTGCTCCCTCTTCCTGATGCCTAGCCACACGTTGGCTCGTCACCTCTTCCTGATGCCGAGGTGCCAAGCAAGGGGTTACAACTCGTCGTCATTTCTTCCTGACGCCGAGCCAAGATGTTGGCTCGTCTCGTTCTACTCCTCCCTGCTGCCGAGGTGCCGAGCTAGGGATTACAGCTCGTCATCATTGCGAACTTGGCCTTTCTCAACCTACTCTTCATAACCTTGGGCTCGGCCCATGTTACTCAGATGTTTGTTTCATCGCCAGGCTTGCCGGCTTATCATACTTACTAATATTGCCATTGTGTCACCGATCTCGTCGGCTAGTCGTCATGTTTCCGAGCTCGCCTGCTTGCCGAGCTTGCTGGCTCGCCGTATTTCCGAGCTTGTCAATGTGTTACCGAGCTTGCCGACTCGCCCGTGTTGCCAAAGCTCGCCTGCTTACCGAGCTTGTCAATGTGCTGCCAAGCTTGCCGACTCGCCGTGTTGCCAAGCTCGCCTGCTTACCGAGCTTGCCAGCTCACCGCGTTGCCGAGCTTGTCAACGTGCTGCCGAGCTTGCCGGCTCGCCGTGTTGCCAAGCTCGCCTGCTTGCCGAGCTTGCCAGCTCACCGTGCTGCCGAGCTTGTCAAGGTGTTGGCTCGTTACTCTTTTCTCCTTGCTACCGAGCCAAGTGTTGGCTCGTCTCCTGCTCCTTCCACTGCCTAGCCAAGTTTGGCTCGTCGCCATCTTTCTCCTTGCTACCGAGCCAAGATGTTGGCTCGTCATCACTCCTTGCTACCGAGCCAAGTGTTGGCTCGTCTCCTGCTTCTTTCTCCTTGCTGCCTAGCCAAGATGTTGGCTCGCCATCACTCCTTGCTACCGAGCCAAGTGTTGGCTCGTCGCCTAGCCAAACATTGGCTCGTCATTGCTTGCTTTCCTCCATACTTAGTATTTTTAGCAGTTGATCTCGATGGGGTGAAAACTGACCCCAACAGTTAGCCCTCCAGCTCGGCAGTATTACTGGTAATAGTGACGAGGTGAAAAGTCAAGATCGAGATCAACTCTGTTTGGGCTACCGAGCCAGCTTTGTGGTGAAGCTGTCATCTGGGCATTATTGACACATGCCGAGTCAACTGAGTGTTACCAAGGTGTATTATTTCCGAGCCAACACTGGAGTATCGTATCACCGAGCCAAACCCCTTGACGTGTTGCCGATTTATTCTCCGATTGCGTTGCCGAGCCACTTTGGCATGTGATATATCTGTTTTTATATTGCTAACCGACACCTTTGTCATGCTGCCGAGCCAACTTATCATTCGTTTGACCGAGCTGTTTCAGCTTAGATTGTTATTTCACCGAGCCGTCTTCTTCTGATATGCTGCCGAACCATCCCAATAAGTGATGTGTTTTTGGCTCGGCAGTAATGTTGGCTTGAAGTGTCTCTGTTCATGATTACAACTTTATTGGGAACTGTAAGCATTTCGCATGTTCCCGAGGCTGCGTGGCGTCACGCGCTGTAATTCCATGCTTCTTTATATTCAGATCTTTGTCTCACTTCCTCATAACTCACCTTTCTTCATTTCCGAAAAATCAGGTAGCTCTCTTCTCTCTCCTCTTTTCTTTTTTTTGTTTAAGTAGTTGGCTAGGGTTTCATCGATTCTTCTGTTCCGCCGCCGCCACTATTGAATTTTCCGACCCATCTTCAAACGTGGCTCGGCGTCTTCTCGCATTTTCCGATCCACCTTCAAATTCTTCCGGCGAGATCTTGTATTTTCCGAGCCATCTTCAAACTTCCAACGGTGGATGCTTGAGTTTTCCGACCCGATCTTCTCTGTCTCCGAGCCAAAGTTATTTCCAAATTTTTGCTAAGTGTTCAGTTTGTTTCCGAGCCAAATTCCTCGATCTTATATCGCCGAGCCAAAATCCTCAATGTCTCATATCGCCGAGCTGGAAGATTCTATTGGTTCGGCAACTTCTGCTTCACTGCTGGGACGAAAGATGATTTTATCTCCAGAGGTTTCCGAGCCAGCTGGGCCTAGTTCTCCGCGGGGTCGACTGCAGATTGTTGTCCCATCTCTGATAGACGAAGCATTTGATGCCGAGGCGGATGCCGAGGCAGCCTTGATACAAAGGGCTCTCGAAGAGTTTAAAGCCGAGCCAACAGAATTGTTATTGACGAGGCCGAAAAAATGCGTTTGGAGAGATTGTTTGCGAGCCACCAGGCTAGCACATCGACGAGGCGAAAGCCTAAGAAAAAAGCTCCAAGAGACGACCCGACCCACCTGGTTCGTCTTTATGCACTGTTGAATCTTTGGAGGCACTGAGGCATCGTTTCAATATCTCAGAGGATGTAGATCTGATTGTTCCAGCCTCAACAGACCGAGCCGAATCTCCTCCACCCGGGTATTTCACTCTCTATGAGAGTTTTTTCTACGGTTGTCTGCTCTGGTTTCCGATCCCTAGCTTGATCGTCCGCTTTCTGTACAAGCATGGGTTAGCGCCGAGCCAAATTACGCCTCGTGGGATGCGTCATCTAGTTGGGATCCTGGTTCGGAGCTATGAGTGTGACGTGACTGT